>JAPMOR010117716.1:259024-312714 GCA_026543865.1 Argiope aurantia
ACAATGCACGGCCACACAGGACTCATGCTGTTGAGGAGCTCCTGGAAAGTGAAGATATCACTCGAATGGATTGGCCGGCGTGCTCCCTGATTTAAATCCGATAGAACATGTGTGGGATGCTTTGGGGAGACGCCTTGCGGCACGATTACATCCTCCTGGGAACACCTGACAACTTAAACAGATGCTGATTGAGGAATGGGCACTCTTACTTCAAGAACTGTTGGACAATCTGGTACTGAGTATGGGGAGACGGTGCGAAGCAACCATTGAAGTAAGGGGAGGGCATATCCCATACTAAAGAACATCTGCTTGCTGCTCTTCCTCTTGGTCAGACAATCATGTGTAACGATACTATGAGTTCAATAAAGCCTTTTTTTGTTTGATTCCATACTGTATGCATTGTATTCATTTCTGCGCAACTATGCTTTCATCATTCTTTCAGAACAAAATGCTGTATCTCATTTCTGAATTTCATGTCACTCAAATGATTTCACGTGAAGTTATGGCAAAAAACATACCTGTTGCTTAAGTTTTGCACACCAGTGTATATAACATTGAAAAATCGCCCAGAAGCAAGGCATACCGAAATAGAAAATTTCTTACGGTATTTACATAATTATAATGAGTTTAAAAATGAAAATGAAAAAGAAATGAGACTAACCAATTCAAATCTGAGGAAGTTTAATTTTTGAAAAATTTTTACCCACAAACCTATCCACATTCAGAAGAATTCTGTACAGTTATCGAAGATTATGATGACACTAATGTCGATAGTGAAAAGGAATTGTCTCTTGAACAAAAATTAGAATTAGTGATAAATAAAAAAATTCAACAAATCAAAATACAATACAGAAATTAGCTAAATCCGAAACCATCCGATGAGAAATCGATTTATTTGAAGATGAGGATTTAGAGGTAAATACTTGGAAAAAGTATATCGCGCATTGCTAACAGTACCACCAACTAGCGTAGATGCCGAAAGAGTGTTTTCGACAGCTGGTAATTTTTGCACAAAATTACGTTCCAGGCTTAATGACAGTACAATTGATGCATTATGTTTTTTAAGATCATATTTCAAAAATGTGTAATAGTACCACATACTGAATAATGATATTTACACTTTTTTTTGTGATTCTTTATATATTGTTATAATTTATAAGTTACAAATTATTTTTGTGATATTTACACTCTCTAATAAAACTTGCAAATAAATCAAAGAAACAACTGTGTTTTCTTTCTTTTTCTAAAATTTCTACTACCGGTATTAAAACCGGTATTCCGATATTAATATCTAAAAAATACCGAATACCGGTATTGAAATTTTGGTCCGACATTGCAATTCCTAATTTTTATGTCCAATAGTTATGTTTCCCGACGCAAAGATCGAGTGTTTTTGTTTAATAAAGTCACCATACTTCTTCATTAATACAAAACCCATTTTCAAGCAAATATGCTAAGATTTATGCGAAAGCAGTTTCAAAGAAACCCCTTTAAAACGGGACTTTAATATAAGTAAACTAAACTCGAAGAAATTCCGTTAATAGCCTCGAATCTTTTCAGAAGTACTTGACAAATAAAATGCATTTGATAACTTCCTAATTGTATGATATTGGTCACTAAACTACTAAAGATGTTCCAACTATTTTTGAATTTCTGCTTTATGTTGAATTATGGTATTAGAATTCTGAATCGTAAATATTTTACTACACCAGAGAATGAATATGAATTCTTTTTAGTCAAAGTGGTTTTAGACTTTAAATTTTCTATGATGTCTTGCTGCAATCGGAATTAAAAGACTTAAAAAGAGGAGTAAATACTGTTTAGAGATTACATATTGTTTTTAAAGATTAAATTAATTTTTTTCTTAAAACTTTCTAATAACTATATCTAAGAATTCCATTATGTTTTTAGAATGTTTTAAAAGAACTTAAGACTTAGTTTTTAAGAGCTGAACACGAACAATTTCATTTAAATCACACATTAAGTCTCTATTAATGAAATTACGTCCCAGTAATATTAATTACTGCAACATGGAGGAATTAATAAACGAAGAAAACAAGTATAACTGCCTTTAAAAAATAGGTAATAAATTTTTTTTACTATAAATCATATATAGTAAGAATATTTTTATATAAATGGCTCCGTATTTACAAACTGCAAAGCTTTTTCTTAATTTATAAAGAAAACTAAGTGATTTTATATAGAGTAAAATGGTGATACATGACATGTTACAAATCAAAATATTAATTTAAAAAATCAGACAAAACTGTTGTATGCATTATGTTACAATCATCAATAAATTTATCAAGACATTGTTTTATAATAAAAGATTGATGTAATAAAGTAAAGTTGGAAGCTGCAGTTAAAAATCTCAACACTGATTTTTTATTTTTCATTTTCTTAGTTTTGAGATTTTCATGTGGCGACTATTAAAATAACCCAGTTTTGAGACTTATATGGCAGAATGTGGCAACCATTTAAAAAAATGATTGCCACATTCAAACACTTCAAAAATCCTTCAAAATTTCAAAATTAATTCTTACGTTTGAAGGATTTTGTAATATCTAATATAGGTGTTTCAACAAGCTGTTGAATAAAGATCTCAAGTGTTTTCGAGCCTCTTCGTGACAATCAAACATAAAGCGCATACCTGTGATGAGCGAATCACGAAGTATTGAAGTGCATCTGCATTTCAGCATTTCGTCTTTCCCTCGAACGCATATGCACATTCTTTATGAAAAATGCTATTTTGCTTTTAAAATTTTCATTTCAGTCCTTTTTATGTTATTGGGAAAAGCAGGTTTTTTCAGTTGACATAATAGTATGGATATTCAATTGACATCGATTTGTATTTCTCATAATTTCTCTGGCCTGGTGGTAAGGTCTAGGAACCGGAGGGTTTCAGGTTCGAGACTGATTCCACGGAAGAACCGTCGTGTAAGTGGATCTGGTGCACGTTAATCCGTCGAGGCCACACGTCCACCCGCTGGTGTGGTTTGAAAGTTAGGAGAGGGGGTGCCAACTCAGGTGTCGTCCTCGTCATCTGACCAAAATTCAAAATTACTAGGTCCGTCCCAAAATAGCCCTAGTATTGCTTTAAAACGAGATGTTAGTATAACTAAACTCAGAATTTCTCCCTTTTTAAAATCAAGCTCATTCATATAGAGTATGTTTCTAAATGTTTTAATTTCTATTGCCGGAATCATGTTAATCCATAATATGTTTAGATGATTTTTATTATTATTTTACTTTTTTTCTTTTATTATTGGTCCTTTTCTTAAACATGCTTTCTCTCTTTAAATTTATTGAATTTTATTATTTTATTCTTGAAGTTGCATATATTAGCAATTTGGTTTGTTTATTTACAATCAACATTTTACTTTCATTTTTTAAAAAATACAAGGTCGGAAACACTTTTAATAATGTTAGGTCGGGAACACATTTAATAATGTTAGGTCGGTAGTATCAAAAGAAAACATTGTTAAATATTCAGTGATTAGAAAGACATTATTTTGCGTTTTTAGTTCTATAATAATGGAAAAGTTCACTCTTAATTTTTCCTCCCTGTGATATTAAAAACCAGTTCTAACAGTGAATCGCTTGAAACTTTTCCTGTTATACCCATTATGACGAAGTTGCATTACAAAAGACAAAAATGGTCATAAAGTGGGAAATTTTTCGGAAATCTTCGAGCTGGTGGAGAAAGCGAAAAGCAAATGCTTTGCATTATTTCATGTGAGGATAGTGACACTACAGTGCAGCGGTGGTAAGGTATCGGCTTCGGAACTGGAGGGCTTCACGTTCGAGACCGACCCGATTCCACCGAAACACCGTCGTTTAAGTGGGTCTGATACCCGTTAATTCAGTCAGGGCCAAACGTCTTTTCGCTGGTGTGGTGTGGAAGTTTGGAGAGGAGAGATGCCATGTCAGGTGTCATTCTCGTCATCTGACAGAGGTTTAAAATTACGAGGTGCGTCTCAAAATATCCCTAGTGTTGTTTTAAAACGGGACGTTAATATAACTAAACTAGTGAACCTACATTGTTGAAAACCTTTAGCAGAACACAAATTAGAACTTTTATCAGATTTATTAACGAACATGCATGGCTCTCCGGCATTTGCAACTTCATGACTAACAACATCTAAAGTGAATAACGCTTCAAGAAAATCTTTTAAATATTTAATGAGACTTTCCTGTGGATTGTTTTTTACTGTGGTTTCCTGAGGATTAGGTTTTTTTCCGGATCGTTTCCACTGACACACTGAAAACGATTCTTTCCCCTTTTTTATAATTTAATATCCAACAGGTGGATGAATATAACATTAAACCTTAAAGTATTGTCTCTTAAACAAGAATTAAGCAAACAGATCCTCTTTCTTACCAATATATGTTGATAAGAATCAAAATAACCAATAAAAATTATTCATTGTATGTAAAGTTCTCTTAACAGTTGAACACAAAATCTAAATAAGATTTTCTAATACCTAATAAGATTTCGTATAATCTAATAAGATAATACTAAGAAGATAAGAGAAATCTAATAAGATAAATAAGATAATCTGAATTTTATCACATTTCTGTAACATCGTTTCAATAAATATTTTTCATAGTATCATGATAGAACATTCTTTCTGAAACTATTGATTCAATGTAAACATTATAAAATCTCAGTGACATCAAAATTAATATCACTTCAAAATTCAAATGGTAACCATCACACAAAATTTTCCATTGAATATCGTTCATTAATATTTTAAAATCTATACAACAAGAAAAATTTTTTTCTTTGAAATGATGTAACTTTATAGATATATAGAAAACACTTGCCCAGTAAAATAATAAAACTCATCTCGGTAAGTTAGTCCAGTATTTTTATAACTATTCTAATAAACAGAAATCTGAAGCAGAATTAGAGGTACTAATAAATTAAATTGTGATATGAAATCTTTTGGAATTGTTCGTTACCTGATGTATGAAATCTTTTCAGCTTCGTTTTATAACATGTATTAGAAATGTTTGTTTTAGTTTTGCAAATTAATTTTATGGGTTTTCAGCATAAATTAATTTAAACTGCATTATTAAAAATTTACGAAAACAGAAAGATCATGCTTAATATTGGAGATACCTTGTGAAAAAAGTATTAAACTATGTCGTCTTAAAACACAGATGGAGAAGTTTACACAGAAACGTGAGAAAATAATTGAAATTATTAATGTTACGAATCCATAATAGTTTTTTATTTGGAAAGAGAGACTTACAGAGAATCATAATGGCTGCTGAATAGAGAATTCAGTGATATTTCTTCCCTATTCATGGGAGCGAATTTTGCTACCTTGCGGGTTCTGGAAATCCAAGAATTATGATCCTATCTATATTTAGTACCACGATATAGATATTCTTCTAAAGAATTGTATGTGACATCTTGAATTCTCTTCTTGGAATGTTGATTGGTTTGCGAGCTGGAGATGTCGAGTGCTGTTGTATTGTCTCTGTTATTTAATTAACAATTTCCTCATTTATACCTACAAGTGCTGCTCTACGTGCATACGTCGATTGTGTTTTGGGTTTTCTTGTTTAATAAAGCATCATTTTTCTTTATCCAAAGTGTCAGATTTCTTTCACGTACATTTACCGGATGATTTCTATAGCAACATATAGAATTTTTTGCAATAAAATTGTAATTCAAATGTAAATTTACATATATATTTACATTTCAATTACAATAATTAGAGATATATATTAATCAAACATTTTTTTAAAAAACGGAATTTGCTTGAGCAAAAGAATGATTTTTTTTCTTTATATTAAGTTGTAATGATTATAGTTACAGATGTTATTTTGGGAAAATAGTCTTTTTTTGTTGATATTTATAAATATTGTCCAGTGACATTCTTCTGAGTCTAAGCACTAAAGCTTTAATTTCCATGGATATACTTTTTCATGACCTTTTTTCACAATGTTTCATTTTAAAACTAAACTTGGGTTAGATACTCTTTTCAGTCAATGTGAAAGATCCTAGATCACTAGTCAACTGAAATTTCTATCATAACCTGTGCTCGCTCCGAGACAGAATAGATATATCAAATAGTAAAATTGAATCATGTTTTTAAATAAATCTGAAAGCATAGTTAAAAAATATAAAAGAAAAGCTATGCTATATTGATTTAGTGGGTTTTATTATGGAACAATTTTTTACTAACTTCTGCCTTTTCAAATTCAAACTGAAAGAAAAAATTCGAGTTGAAGTATGCAAAAAAAAAAAAAAAAAAAAAATGAACAATAGCAAATGCAGCTGATGCAGTAATTAGAGAATACTCACCAACGGTTGCTCTGGATTTTTCAAGTTCGGCTAGAATTCGGTTATCTTGTTCAATGCGAGCTAATATTCTATTTATTTCAGTATCCATGGGAGCACTCGAATCTCCTCTGTTCTGAGTTTCTATGTCGCGAGCAACCTCGGATACTATTGGACCTTCAAGTAGAAAAATTCAAAATCATTTATTGAAAAATTCTTATTCAATAGAAATAAAATAGATTTCGCCAACAAATTTTAGAAGACTATTTATTGCAAGATATTAGCACTAATGAAATTTTTGGTTTTTAATTTTGTTAACATTTCGAAAAAGCATTCTGAAGATGAATAAAAAAATATTTTTAATTATTTCTTACTTTTTAAATACAATAACATTAACTAAACCTTTTATTAAAGGTTAGTGAATAATTGAGTATTGAGTGATAATTCAGTGAATAACGTTTACATAAATATTAGTATTATTAGAGAAAATTATAAACTTCAGTAATTTTGAAATGATATATTTCATTACAATGAAAATGTTTTAATAAGTGAAGCAGATGCAGGACATGATATTTTGCTAAGTAATAATAAGAAATGGATCATTTACTTAAAATTCTTGCAATGAATTAAATCTGAAATACAAAATCAAAATCAATTAATAAATTGAAGCAAGCATATATATTACACCTTAAATATTGCAATTAGACGTATGCTTTCATCCGGAAAGAGTCATTTAATTAGATAGATAATTGCATGAAATTCGATTTAGCTTTTGTAGAGATTAAGCATTGCATTTTTATACGGTAATCAAAGAAAAAAGATGTGAATATGTAAAATGTCTTCTTTTTTACATTCATCTATAACCAAACAAAATTCTGGGTATAAAATTTCCAATTTTGTGTTTATTTCTAAATATAGAAGGGCTTTACATAAATGGAGACCTTTCTTTCAAAAACAAAATCTATTCAATACGGGAAAAAAAACTATTCATATACCAATATTTATATCATCATCAAATGGTGTTGATAACACACACACACAGGTACTGCTGTTCGCTTTTAATGGTTGAGTTATAACTCCAACTTTATAACGAAGTGAAAAAATTAAATATTGCAAACATTTCGAAGGAGTAGTATATAGCTAAAAAGAAAAGAAAATTATTTTCTTCCAATTGTAGATATAAGTTTTACATTACGTTTTTCTAAAATTCTATGTATTTCAGGAACGAGGAAAGTTTTGAAATGTTGACTATTTATGCTGCACGGAATTGGAATGCTGCCCTAGCTGCAAAAGAATGCAAATGCTGTTTTCCGAATGCATAGAATTCTTTTAGGAAATGTATTTGTAGAGCAATTCATGGAATGCGAATTGTAGGATTCTTACTTCCTTGGGAATAAATGAGAAAGATAATGCATTATATAATTAGTACAAATATTGATATTCTATCTTTTTTTTCAGAACCTATCTTCATGCTAGTATACGAACAACCAGATGAACTTATTATTCATGTAATAGCATGATTTCATCAAATCTGAAATTAACATTTCAGAAACGACCATATAAAGAATACTTCAGCTTAATAACTAGCATTGATACAGCATTCGTGGACTCCAAGGACAGTTACAATCAAATAATGATTGACATTTAGAGTGGGCCCTTCCTAAGATAGAATTTTATCCGTCTTTCTTGAAAAATGTAATTTTGTCAGATTGATATCTTTGTAAAAAAGATGGAAATATCACATTTAGAAGAATAAAAATCCATTCTCCATTTTTAGAGGTTCATCATCACTGGTAATCTTTACTGTAGTATGTTGAAGGGTGACTGATATATTCATTTAGTTTTAAATGTTATTGTGTCTGAACTAGTGGTTAATTTTTTTGGAAATGGTTGCAATCAAATAATGTCCCACCTGCCACACATCAGCTGAAAGGCGATAGGTAAATACAGAATTTCCTGAAAAGAGGACTGGTTTACAAGGACTCCTCTTACATGACTTGATATATTTGGACTTTTATTCATGGGGCTTCATTTGGTTTTCTGTGTATAAAATAACTTCTATGGACATAACAGATCTTTAGCTAGCTCGCCTTTAGCTTTAGAATTTAGGAAATCTGTTTTGATGCCACAAGCGATGAAGTGGATTGTAAGTACACAAATATTTTAGAAGAATGCAGTAGAATTGTATAGGTGTTGAAGATGCTCACTTTGAACATGTTTATAAACACTTCAATTAATGATTTATTTGACCAAGTTTTAAAAATTTACCAAGTGCATTGTTATTTTTTGATTCTAACATTTTAGGAACCTATTGTGATGTGTGTATTATCCTTGAAATTTATTACAAAAGACTCTTTCAAGCGCCAGTCTCAGCTATGAAAAACTGGTCTACCTTTTAATATCTCTTCAAATTTTGTTGGCAAAATTATGAAACTTTGTATGCTTATAGGTAAGTGTAAGAGCATTTTATTTAGCTCTTGTTTTTTCTATGGAGGCCATTAAACATTTTATTTTTGTAATTTTTTACTATCCCCAATAGCAAAATCTACAGTATTCAAATTATTTTTATATAACTGCCTCTTAATTAATGAAGCTATGCAATTAGAAGTATATGTCTAATTGTAACATGTAAGGAAATAAAGATTTCTTTAACGCTTTAGGACACTTTATGCAGAATTCAAAAGCTTAAAATTTTCAAATTTGGTTCGTTTATTTATCAGGTCTACATTTCATTTTCATTAATTTAAAGTATTTTAGAATTGAGCATATCCGTAACTTTATTCAACTAAAGTATTGAAAAAATGTTGTTTCTAAGATTAAAATTTCGTTAATTTAAATAGATACGAATGGCAAAATTAAATGAATATTATCTACCATTATAATCAAATTTCATCTTCAAGAATAATTAAATAGCTTGAACAAATGAAACTTTCATCCAATTATATTCACTGTATTAAATATAGAAGCAGCATAAAGGAGTACTTACAGCATTCATGAATTTTTTTTGTGTATTTAATCTGAATATAGAGATATCATTCAGGATTTGCTTTTTTTTTTCTTTTAAAGATAAAAGAAATTTCATAAAATTTTAGAAATTGATCATTTGTTTTAATTAATTACACTGGTCTGCTATAAAAAAGCGTTAGGTAACCAATAGATGATTCTGATAGTTTTTTGAATGCCAATTTCTAAAAATGGTAAAAAAAATTTCATAATTTTTTTTCAAAAATTGAAAATTTTGATTTTTGTAGTAACCAATCAATTGTGTTACAATCTACTAAGAAAGACATATAGTACTTAGTGTCAGAAGTTGTAATTACTTCGTCATGTATAAATATATATTATAACGAGAATGTGTGGAGATTCGTGTAAAAAACAAACCTCAAAGCAGTGCTTCTGAATAATGGCAGTAAGTATACTTCAGTGCCATTAGAGTGTTCCGTGTTACTGAAAGAATGTTACAAGAATTTATCCTCTGCTTTGAAATATAATGATCTGGATGGATAAATATGCGGAGATCTGAAAATACTTTCCATGGTTTGTGGACAATAAGCAGGAAGCACCAAGCACCCAGGCATCTTGTGTAAAGGAGATAGTCGGGGTAAAAAAAAAAAAAAAACCTCGATCAAAAAGGTGTGGTGGCATAGAAAACGTTAAAACCCGATATAAAAATATAGAAAAGAGAAGTTAAGTTGATCCTAGTAAAATCCTTTTGTCCCCAAATCATATCAAGCTTACAATGAGCCTTGTTGCGGATTGTACATAGATGACGCTCCCGCCTGTAATTACTTCCTGTATGTAAACATCCACCCCCGTGAACGGGGACGCGTGGCAGGCATGGATCCCAGCGGTAATGGAATTTACCCTGAGCTTTAAACTCTGTTGTTATTGTTAATAAAAAAAATATCTAAAGGCACGGAGAGTTGGAGTTTCTTCATTAAGCACCACCACTGACCACAGTTGCAAGAAGCCTTGTAAATTGCAGTATACTATTCCTGTTGTTTTAGTTACTAAGCCTAATTGGTGTTTTCTACTTTGCGCCGACTACAGAAAACTGAGTTCTGTTACTAAAACCGATGCCTTATCCTCTTTCAAGAATATACAATCTCCTCTCTATAGTCATGCATACACAATACACAAGTCCATTGTTTGAAAAACTAGATATTACGATGTGAAAACGTCGCTGTCACAGACAGAGACAAGATAAACTTAACCTATTCATTCGGTTTATCAGCATGTTCTTTGGATTGAAAAATCAGCCATCAACTTAACAAAGATTAATCAATTTTAAAAAGATTCCCAGGATGAAAATATAATTATATCACCCAAGTAAGATAATATAGTTTCTCAAATATTTGAAAAAGACTTAGAAAATCTAATAAAAGTCTTTAAAATATTAAAACAGTAAAAATTACCGGCAAAACGAGGAAATGTAACTTTCCATACTCAAAATTTAAATACATGGGATACTTTATCACTTCGAATAGCATATAAATGCTGCTTTTGACAAAATATCTGCAATTCCAATATTCCTGTATACAACAGTGTACAGTCGTTTCTACAAAATTGTACCTGGTACCGATATTTTGCACCAAATTTTTCTAAATTTCTAGACTTTCTAGTAAACTAACTAAGAAGGCATCTCCTTGGCAGTGGAAATAAGAGAAATAAATACTTTTAATATGTTGAAACAAGTATTAGTTTTCTTCCTGTGTTGAAGCTGTGTGATCTTACCAAACAATCATCGAACATTTTGCGTTTTCCATGGAGTTTTGTTAGTTGAACCTATCGGGAATATTTAATAAAGAAAAGCATTCTATATCGCTACTTCTAAGATGCCGACAACGAAAAGGCACAATGTGTTGTTCCATCTAATGAAATACTTAACTTACTAAAGCAATATCATGTTGCATCTACTGCCGGCTACTATGATGAAGAAATAAATAATAATTGAATCTCACAGAATTATTACTGGACTGGAATATGGTCCTCTATTATTGGTTATTTTAAGAAATATCCAGAATGTGCCTGATATAAATCAACCAATTTGAAACCTGCAGGACTGCTAAGAACTCCTATCCCATCACAAAGACTTGATACTCTATCTATTGATCGATTCAGACTTATATCCAAGGAAACGAACTAAAAACATTGAATACTTATCAATGAAAATGAGTATCCAAGGTTGGAGACTGTGTTATATGATGGATAGAACTTTTCGCCCACGAATCAACTATTGCAAAAAATTGTGCCTCATAAAAGAAATATTTCTCAGATATGGCCTTCCCAGACAAATGATAAGAGACATTGATCCCTAATTTATAAACGCTTTTATTTAATAAGTTTATTACATCTTTAAAACGGGCCGGTGTCTCACACTTATTTATCACCCTCAAGTAAACCCAGAAAAATCGCGACAGTAACTTCAGTTGGCAATAATCAAAGAACGAGGGACGAAAAAATACCATCTATTCAATTTGCAATGAATATACACAAATGTGAAACTACAGGAGATAAATCTGCCTTTATACAATTCGCTCGTGAGCTCGCACCATTAATGATGTTATTAATGAGTTACCCTGTATCATAGAACACGTCCATTTCTTTCCTGATATAACACCGTACTTAAAATGTTTTTTTCAAAACTCTCATCCGAAGTCCGGGACAGAATCGGGAAGCAAGATCAATGGAAACAAAGTTTGATCGTCATAGACGACCATCATATTTTCCCCTGGAAACCAAGTATGCATTGACACACATTCTATTAGCAAAGCTCATTCAAAGCATATTGCCAAATTTATGCCAAAAAGAGATGATCCGTATTTGATCCTTACCCAAAAGTGTCCATATATAATATCAAGACTTGATTCTTTCGAAGAACCCCTTGCGACCTACCATATCTGCCTTAAATCCTGTTCAAAGCAGGGACACTCAAAAAGTAGTTTTGTTAAAGTGTTGAGGATATTCACCAAAGGCTCATAATATCTCTCCACCTTCTTTAATGCGGTTACCTGCACATATATCTGTATTTGGTCGACTACGATACGACCGTCATTGTTAGATGTCAAAACGCCATGTAACCAGAGGAGAAAATTGTAAAAACGGAAATTCAGTAACTAGTAGTATATAATTTCCGTAGCCACAAACTAGAAGTAAATAATTGATTTGGGAATTTAACTGCAATTAACTCCATATATCTAAAGCAGCGCCTACAGGTGAAAAAATATCAGTAAAAACCAAGGAATGCCGAGTGCGCGGCTAAGGAACTTTTCTCTATGTTTTAGTATAGTTTTATTTTTAAATTTAAAGCTTGTACTTAAGTAACGTATTTATTAGTAAATAAAGGTTATAGTAATCGGATTATTTTAAATGAACCCATAATGATCCCCACCAAAATACTAAGCAATACCTAATTTATACATACCTAATTACAAAGCAGTACAAACCAAGAGAGTGTAATGAATTGCTATCGATTTTGCTGTTGATCCCATATATTATATTAATATATTCTTCCGTTCGACATCGGAAACTGTCAGCGGTACAGTACAAGGTTCATAGTGAATTGCTCGGATTCATACCCAAATTTCGTTTTGCATGTTGGCCCGAGGTACACTTATTTTATCACCATGTATGCAATTTATCAATCGGTATGGCTAGGCAGTTTGATGAGTATCTCCCTGTTCAAATGCATATATCATTGTTCCAACTCAAAATTTGGAGATTATCTCCAATAATGCTTTAAACAACGATTTTATATTACTAAAATACTAAAGGTTAGAGTATGAATCGATATACTGCATGAACGGATTACATTTGGATACTTTTTTTTCCTTTCTCGTATGCGTAGTATAGAGAAAGTATAGTAACCGTCAAAAAATTAGAGGTCGAGATTTTGATGAATCTCCACGTTTCAGACTTCCCTGAGTTCGAAAAAGGCATTTTTGGAAAATTTCCTTCCGTCTGCCTGCCGGTGACAAAGACAACTCGAAAACTCGTCAGCTGGATGAAACTCGGTACACAGGTTTAACATCTATAATGAAGCCACCTGTCAAATTTTGAGCTAAATTCAATAACGAATTGATTGTTTGTCATTATGTATTTTCAGAAATATGCAGATGCAATAATTCAAAAACGAATAAAACTTAAAAATATCAAATTTGGTATGAGATTTTGTGACTACAAGTGCAGTTTTATGTCAAATCTTTGTTCCAAATGGCTGAGAAAAACTTGTCTAAACCCCAAATTCGAGTTCCGAATTCTATTAATAGCCTGCCAGGGATTAATTGCCAAAGATGACATTATAGAATTAGTAAAAATGCTGAATTCACGCCAAAATTTAATATTTCGTAATTATTGTACGCCAATGCCATGCAAGACATTCTCTGAGACAACTTTATTGGAGAGTATGCGATAATGTTTTGTTTAGATCACTCTCGTTAGCCTTTTTATTATCATTAAACACTAAATTCGAGCTAAGATGCCCTTTTACCTTCTGAATTAAGGTATCAGCTATGAGAGATGAAATATCTGTGGTATTTACAAAATGCAAAACCTGAGGATCAGAGGAATCAGCCTTTCATTTCAAAAATAATTTAATACAGTTTATTTACAAAATTCATTTTCATGGCATGTATCAAAATATTTTTATTTGAAAGAAAGGGTTAAACCACACTGAAGTCTAGTATTAAATGAGTCCTATAAATCAAATTTATCCCACATATCAGTCAAATTTAAGCAATACTCAAATAGAATGAAATGCTGTACAAAATGCTACAATATTCAAGATATTTTACAGCATTCAGAAGGTCAAACATCTGAAATATCATACAATAAATTTGTTCTCGTAGGGAGGAAACAATTTAGCACCACAGGGGTTGTCAGCATCATTTTGTTGATATATCGAGGGAAAAAGGCTAGGAAGTGAAACAGACAGTTTACATTTGGTAACTGAATTAACCAGTCACTAAATCCTGCGCCATTAATTATATATTTTTTAAAATAGAAAAAGTATACAAAATTTAAATAAAGTATTTTGAAAATAAATAAAATTTTCTTGTTTAATTTTTTTTTTGTACTCATAAATTGTGCCAAAAATAAATTCTATATTTCCACTGAAGGATCATAAATTTAATATCTCCATTTCAGGTTTAAAAAAGTTAATTTTTTCTAATACTTTCAGTCCTTTTCATGAAAAAGTGTTTTTTTAATGCATTAAGCCATTCTTTACTTTAAAACGCATTTTTAAAAAAAAATGTCAACTGATAGATTAGAGTTTGCGTAGTGTCAAGGGAATAAATTTCTGTTTTATATAGAATGAACAGTTTATAAATCGTTTAGAGATAAAAAGAAAGTAAATTTTCCATTTATTCGGAATATCATAAATTTTCAAGTTAAATGCCACCAGAACCAAACTGCGTCAATAACACGCGTAAGAATAAAATATCAGCATATAAACTTTAGATTTTCCATATAAAATTTACTTTTTCCATAAGTAATTAATAAACGTTGATAGTACTGCTTTAATAATTCACGAAACAGAAATGAAAATAAAATGGAAACCATCTATATCTATACTTATAATAAAGCTCAATGTGTGTGTGTGTGTGTGTTGGGACTCTACAGGCCAGACCATTCAACCTACAGCTACCAAATTTGGCACGTGTATACCTTGGAGACCGGGAATGTGCACCTGGGGGTTATTTTTTCGAATTTTTAACTAGAATTTTATTTATTTAAAAATTAAGCGAAATTTTGACGTGTTTCTGCTATAATTGCAGAAAATATTACCGCACAAAAAAGATTTTTAGATGAAGATAAAGATAAAAAATTTATCTTTTAAATGATACTACTGTTTTAATCTTAAAATTAAATTTCTATTTTTAATGCATTTTTAAATAAATATTTTAACTATGTTTTTCAATAATTATTTTCGTCAAAAATAAAAATTAAGATTAAGCACGTTTCGCATTCATGGGAAAAAAATAGCCTTTTTTCAAAGTGTTGCCATCACATTGATTAAAGCTCTAACTGAAAATAAATTAAATCTTTTTCGAAATGAAATCTGCAAAAATATAATTTTCGGCACGTGACTGTAGGAAATGAAACAAATATGAAATATTGTTTTTTCTAAAAAATAAATTCAAGAAAAATTATTTTATGATCTTTTACACTCTCTATACAGGGTGTTTATTCAGTCCCGGATCCATTTTGATATTTAATGACTCATAAAATAATGAAGATGTAAACAAACTTATGGCATTTATTGATGGAATAACTCATATATTTTCCTTTTCAGGTTTGAATATTTTTACTTTTGTAAATATCGTCTGCGCGTGTTTTTAACTTCAGATAATTTCATTTTCCAGTCTAAATATCTGTACTTTTCTAAATATCGTCTGCTTATAAATTGCATTTTTCTCTCTTTTGTTTTTGGCAACTATTGAAATGTTATGTTTACTTTTGATGTGTTTGTTCTATGTAGTACTTTTGTATGTGATGTTTTATTCGAGCGGATATTAAGGAGAATGCATACGCCACAAGAGAAAGCACAGATTTTATGGTGGTCATAGAATTAATTTCCAATCAACTAAATCACTGACTTTTAAGAGTTAATTTCTAATCACTTAAACTGACTGATTTATGAAGATTTGAATATCACTATTCAATAAAAAAAGAATAATTTTAGATTTTCCATCGATCGCTTCAAAGAAAATATGCCAATCAGCGAGCAGGTTTCTCAAGATTAATTGGCCTAAGATTATGGAAATGGTGAGTTTTTCTAAATTTTTAACATTTAAATCTTCATAAATAAGTCTTAGTTGATTGTGGAAAATAGAAACATTCATTCAGTTATTTAAAGTTTGGTGTGTAAAGAATATTTCTCAGAATATGATACCTTACTGCATTAAATTTAGGCTTCATAAATTTTGAAATATATTTATAAGCCGGAACAAAATATTATTATTGATTTCATTTCAATCCTTTTGAAAGCAAAACTAAAAACTGAATTTTATGCTGAATCTGAGAAATTTTTGTTGAATTATTGTTTGAGATATTACATAATGATGAAAAAATATTTTGTAGTTAACATAAGACTTAAATACCGAACGATTCTGTTTGCAATACTCACATTCAATAATAATAATAATTAATAAATTACAATAATGATGATAAATAAAATAAAATGCTTGGTTTTATTAAAAAATATCTTTATATTAATTGTAAATTCATCCTTTCCACTTTAAATTAATGTAGAAGTTTTGCCTTAAATGACAACAAATTAGCAAAATATATATAGCAAATTGAAAGAAACGATCTAAACAGTATAAGTTTGGTATGACTATCAAAATTTGAAGATTAAAAATGTTTTGTTTGAGAATCCTTTAAGAGACCAGTTACTTAAAATATTTAATTGAAAATTGTAGCGAGCGGTAATACTGGCGAACCGGCTGGTCGCCAAAGGCGGCTAGTTTAAAATAAAATAAAGAAAAATAGGAACTTTAATAACAATTTCATCATGCTCAGTTAGGTGAATGGGATAAATTTGAATAGATATTTATTTAGACACTTTTAAATTCCTTTTATTTATGAGCCTTGCTTTTTAAAGTTTTAAGATAAGCCTATTGTACAAAATCCTTACTTAAATGGATGTTTTACAAATTACGAATGATTCTTGAAAGCTATTAAAACCATAAGACTTACCTGGCGCCGTCCAAGATTAATTTCTTGTCTAATTCTTTTAACGTAAAAAATATTCTCCTATAAAATCTTATAATTCCTTTTATCATCTGCTGTCCTCTCTTTTTGCAGTACTATTATAGCAAAATTCTTTTATTATCTGAATCGTTTTTAATTAAAGTTTAAATATAAATTGAAGCAGAAGATTTTAGAAGCCGCCGATAATAAGCACCAAGAATAAAAAAACTTGAGAAGAAACTAAATCATTAGTTTTCCTGATGTAAATTGATAGTCCTCTTTGCTTCTAAAGTTTTCTCTAAGAGTTTTGCTCATGCGTTTTGGCGTTCGTACGTATTCTTGTTTGTCAACAATAAACATTTTTTTCATTTTCTCAAGAAAGATTTGCTATCCGAGTTTTCGTTTGAATATGAGCGATGTACTAATATTTCCTTTTGGTCATCATTAAATTGCAACTTTAAAACAAACAAAATGCATTGTAAACAGATAAGTGTTAACATAAAGGAGAAATTTAAAAATAGTGGCAGAGAAATTTAATTTTAATTTAGTTACATTAACGACCCGTTTTAAAGCAACACTAGGGCTACTTTAGGATAGATCTCGTATCTAATATTGAACCGCCGTCAGATAACAAGAACGACACCTGAGCTGGCACCCCCTCTCCAAACTTCCACACCAGAGGGAAGATGTTTAGCCCCGACAGATTTAATGTGCCCCACAGGCGCTTACACGACGGTTTTTCGGTGGAATCGCATCTCGAACATGAAACCTTCTGGTTCTGAAGTCGAGACCTTATCTCTATGCCACCGCGGCTATGCAGAGAAGTTTAAAGTTGTTCAGAAAAGCAGTACCTACAAATTTTCTTATTTCAAAATCATTTGAGATAAATTTTCTGAAAAATTAATTATAACTGACAAAAAAATTGTATAAAAATGAAATTTTTACGTTGCAAAGGTAAAATTTATAAATTGATGATGGTGTACATTTTTTACCCTATAATTTTCTCCGAAGTTTCTGTCTGAAATACACGAAATATGAGTTACTTTTTTCACTGGCTGAAGTGACTGCTCTTGGGGAACATCTGTTTCATTTTTCAGCAAGACCTTTGCTTTGTTTCTCTTCTCACCGTTTGAGTGATTAACTTTGACCTGCTTATATATATTGCTAAATCACTATTTTCATTAATATTAAGCATTAATTTATGCTTTAATTTTAATGCATTAATTTTAATGCTTTTAAGTTTTTTAAGAATTAATGGCAATTCAAAGAAATAGTATAGAAAAATTGAGTTGAAATCATTGAGATGATAAAATTTTGAATTTTGAGGGGATATAATGATAATATTATTTATTCTGAAATTACTGCAAAAAGGGAAAATTTCGGTTAATTTATAACTTATTGAATATTTAATTAATTTTCGCATTTTCAAGAGTTCACAGTATTGTTTCTGTTGTCTTAAAGAGTAAGTGTGCCAAGTTTCGTTGAAGTCGATTCAGTAGTTTAGGAGTAGACGAGTAACATAAATGCATAGAATGTGGTCCAAAAAGTGGAACAAGATTTTACTATTTTCCTAAATATTGCACCTAGGTACACACTTCCAGTTACAAAGTATCCAGTAGTATTCAATAAGATAGACAGTTGTATGAAAACAATTTGGCTTTTGTGGAGGTTGATTGTAAAAAAAAATTAAACACTTAAATTTTTATAAGCCCAGAAAAGTATAAAAATGTTAATTAATAAAATATTTCTCATACATTAATCTATGCACACTCAGTTACATAGCTTTACTTTTAAAAGTTACAGACATATGCTTATTTTTTTTCAGAAGAACTTATCACAAATTTACATGAAAGTATTTAAGAAATGTCAATTTATTCAGTACCAAAAACATGTTATATGTAATTATTTATCTAGCAGTACATCATCCAGTCACCTTAATTCAACAAAACTTTGTTAATCGCGAAAAACATTGTTCACTTTGAAAGAAGAGAAACATGAGAAATTGAGCATTTAAGATACCCCAGAAAATTGCTGGAATGCTGAATGAGAGTTAATGATATCTTTATATTTATATTTTATTTATTTTTAATTTTTTTAAAATATTATATTTTAAAGAATTAATGATATTTTTATAAATTATTCCCTGCTAAAGAAAAGCGAATCAAATTAAAAAAGAAACAATCAAAATTTATAGAAGAAGGGGAACACAGATTTTTAATATAAAATGAATTGCTGCAATAGATACCGTTTTTAAAAATCAGGCATTTTGCGTTCACATCGTTTTCGGACTATTCCATTGATACTATTAGAATAAATAATATTGCTATAATCATCGCTCTTATTTACACCGTTGTTATTTTTCCCTTTGTCTCTTAAATTTTTTGAAAAATGAATAATTTATTAAATGTAATTTAATTAATTTTATTAATGGATTTCTAAAAAAACTTTTAGTTCTCCACAATAACTATCTCATTTTAAAATAGTTATCTTGTCTATAGAACAGCTTGAAATATTGAAATTACATTATATTTAAAACATAAATGAATAATTTTAGATAAAAAAATTAATAATTTTTAAAAAAATAGTTTTAATTTTTAAAAATCTGGAAATGTCTCTTCAGCATTTCAACCACTTGCATGAGCAACCAGCAAGGGACTTTTAAAGAACAAGTTTTTTCCGAATTAGGTACAAACCAGATGAAATAATATGAAAATCGTACAGACTGAATATTGCGAAAAATATTTTGAATCAGAAAAAATCTCAACTTTTGAATCTCATTTAATTTTTCTCCATCTCAAATAATGTTTGTGTCATTTCGGAGAGAATTGGCTACACACATTTTGAATAACTTTTGGGTCATTGCAGATAGAACTGACTACAAACATTTTTTCTTTTTATTGAAAATAACATGGAAAAGGAATTTTATGTAGAATGTTTCCAAAATGAGAGCACAATAGTACAACTTCGTAGAATGATGTTTGATGCACGTTGCTCTTTCTAATTCTTGAAAAAGGGTCATTTATGGATTTCTTGGAAGCCAAATTTTTTCTATGACCACAAAGAGAAATTAAATATCGTGTGTATGAGATGACCAATGCAAAATCGTAAGTGAAGTACAGATAAACGAAAATTTGCATTTAATGTTAATGGCCGAAATCAATTTCTAAACGTCGAAGATTACTTCCGTTGAAATAACGCTGCATTTTCAACACAAAAAATAATTTTAAATATTTAAAATATGATTCTTCGGTTGAATATTATGTTTTGGAAGAAATTTGAATAAGAGTGGAAATAATACTAAGCAATTGTTTTAATAACCCTTCTCAATGTATATACTCATAGCGACATCTAGTGAGACTCTGGGAAATTATTTTAGTTCAAAGTTTCAGGCTAATTAAAACTACACTTTATTTTAATTGATTGCTGTTCTTTACGGAATAATTTTTTTCACAATGGAAGTTACTTAAAATTTAGATATTGATTTGGTAAATATTTCGAATAATTCGAAAATATTTCATATTTAAGTGCAAAAAAGCCGAAAACCTACAGTATTTTTAAGCTGTTCTATGCCAACCACAATGATATTTGAAAATGACAGAATTCTTACAGTAAAATTTATAATTAACGCCAATAAACAAAGAAACAAATTTCAAATAATTAAACCTGTTTTAATAATGTTAGAGTGAATTAACCCGAGAATCATTCATTACTGTCTTTCGTTCATTACTGTCCTTTGACAGTAATCATTCCATTACTGTCCTTCACTACAGTTACAATAAATCACTAATTAAAGAAATACAGCAGAAGTCAATATATCGCATATGTGTAAAAATTGAATATTAAATAAGAAGTTGCATGCGTAATTAAGTTAAATTTAGAATTTGAGAAAGGGCTTCTGTTTGAAAAATGTGGCAAAGGGTGCTTTTAGAAACTAAATACGAGCCTTAATAATTGAAAATTTAAAAAGTGCATATTTATTAATTGATTTATTTTAATTCTTCATGTTTTAGCTCAGAATTCCACGAGATTTCTTTGAGCTTAAAAGCCTAGATACAAACACGTAACTCTTTCATGAATTCAGAATTTATTTGATACTTCATTTATCTTATATTTTTAAGAATGCAATTTATTTGAATTTCGACTGCACAGTACACTCCCGAGTATTCGGTTCGTGACTATCCGGGCTAGTTTTCTTTCATTGTAATTATATGAGAAAGGCAAGACGTCTATTAAGTCATCTATTAAAGACATTTTCAAAACCTAAAAACTAAGTTTTGACTCTTATCTTAGGGTTAACTTTTCATATCTGTGTAATTAGTTATCAGTGAAAAATAAAATAAATTTGAGCCAATTTTCTTAAGAATTAGACCTATGACTTAAATTAATGTTTTGTTTATGTTTCCTGCATTTAAGTTGGGCATTGCAGAATTTATGTTAAAATGAGCACAGTTTATATCCCTTATTTACTTTTTCTTTAAAAAATTCTTGAGTCATGAAATGCAGTATATAAACATGTATAAACTACCAGTACAGAACTTTTTATTTTAACTCGACATGCAACTGCTTCTATGATTCACTGGGCCACGGCTGTGTTCATATTGAGATAAATGGAGGGCTTAGTACTCAATAAGAAGTGAGAAAATAGGTATTATAACAGTGAGTTTTTGATAAAAACTTTATATTCTGGTATTGGGGGGAGGCAAAGAAATAAATTCATAGAACTCCGGCCTATCCGGCTTTTTTGTTATCCGGCCTGCCGTTCCGCCAGATTAGGCCGAATACTCGGGAGTGTACAGTATTTATTTCTGTCTTTAGAACTTACCTTCAATGCTATATTTAACATTTGTTGTAGACAGGTACGATAAAGGTGCTTGTGGCTGTTGTGTTGAAAGACCTCTAAGTGAAGTTGGCGGAGTGGCGTTTTCTGTTGAATCGTAAACTATAGGAGAGGTCGTATAGTTGGGAGGAACTGGAGACATGATAGGTCGAGTTGCTGGCATTGCTTGATGGGCGGTGAAGCCGCTAGTGTCTGCGGTTTCAAACTGAAGTGACATCTGTAGGAGACAATACTTGGATTAGATTAGGACTTCTTAAAATAGGATTCTAGACCACAAAATTTCGGGCATGAATATTTGAATCACTTAAAACGCTGATAGTTTGTCGATCTGTCAGATTCTCCGATATTTTAAAGTAAAAGTATTTTGAAAAACCATCTTAGTTTGAAACATTTTATTGATATTTTTCCAATAAATACATTTATGTTTATAATTCTATTTGTTTTCCATCTATTGCTTGTTTTTTTTCTTCTTCTTAATTTTACTGTTCTTTAGATAGTAAAATAACTTAAAATAAATGAAAAATTGCAAAAAGTAAAATAAAGGAAAAAAATTTGGAATGCACAGCAGGTATTTCTCCAAAAGAACGGATGAATTATTTCTGTTACTTGAATCAAGGAAATAACTAGGTCCGGTCTTTAACAGATCGCAATTAGGCTTCGCGCAATAATGCTACAAAAAATATACTCGATCTCACCCATAACAAAATCAAATATCTCATTACTTTAAAATAATTTAAATTCCTTTGCCTTTTTTTGACAAAAAAAAAAGTACAATGTTTAGTTACACCTCGCAGGATCCACCGTTTTCTGCATACAGAGATAGCTTTCCTTCCGTTTTGCCACGGGCCTCAGCAGCCATAAAAGTTCTGAATGGTTCTCTTGTCTAGGCCTTACACAGAAAAAGCTGTTTGTGTGTAGCATGAAATTTATAACAATTTATTCATCTGTTTGAGAAAACCCATGAAAATTCTGGCAATTCTCTGCGAGAACGGGCTTTTCCTTTGTTTTCTCACACGTTCCTGGAGGACCCATGATTTGGTTTAGTTATATCAACGTCCCGTTCTTAAAGCAACACTAGGGCTACTTGGGAACGGACCTCGTAATTTTGAACAGCTGTCAGATGACGCGACGAACCTGAGTTGACATTCCCTCTCAAAACTTCCACACCACACCAGCGGGAAGACGTTTGGTCCCGATGGACTTAACGTGCAGACGCTAAACGAGGGTTCTTCGGCGGAACCGGGTCTCGAACCTGAAACCTTCCGGTTCCGAAGGCGAGATCTTACCGCCAGGACACCACGGCCCTGCATGAAGGACCCATACTGTCTTTATGTAGAAAATGACCGACGTGCCAAAGGCAAGCTGATAAACTGGTCAGTCGGTAACTGGTGTAATTAGATGATGTCTTCGGATTGCAATATCTGTGAAAAAGAGTTCGAAGTAGATGACCCTTATAGATTTAAGGCTGTACTAAGCAACTTGGCTAATTTGAATGTTTCCATTTTTAATTCGTCTGTAATTCGAATTTCTTCGGTCCTTTATATAATGTTAAAATATCGTCAAAAATTAGTGAAGAGCGATATACACATGACTGAAAAAATTGTTATATTTTAGCAAGCAAGTGAAAATGAAAATCGAATGGCTGTTCGCAGAGAAAACTCTCTGACCAGGAAAATATTTAAATATCTGTAACATCGTAACATGAAAGTGGAAGTAAAATGCTATTCCTATTTGAAATATAAAATTATCGTAGTTGAGTTAGCTAAATTTTGTAAACACATCGTTGCAATTTTATAAATTCTGAAAACTTTCATGAGGAAAATTTCTGAACACGCAATTTTTTTAAATGCAACATAAGGAAAATCTTTTGCAAGCTAAATTTTGTAAACACATCGTTGCAATTTTATAAATTCTGAAAACTTTCATGAGGAAAATTTCTGAACACGTAATTTTTTTACACGCAACATAAGGAAAATCTTTTGCAAGTTTCCTCGAATTACTGACATGCACTTTCGAAGCAAGTTTCTAAATATAAAGTCTAAATATAAAGATAACTTCCTAGTAACTCTTCAACACGGAACGTTAAGTCTTACTAAGGCACGAAATGTTTCTCCTTTATTTTACAATCAAGACAACAAGTGGAAATATTTTCCAGTTCAATGAAGCTGATAATCACTAAATGAGATATCAAGATTTTGCGTTGAAAATATTAAGTTAAACAAAGTTGTTTTCAGTAAGAGGCCTTTGATTTAAAACCATGGATGAAGATATACTAACAGTGTCCATACGTATGCACGAAGAAAAAAATTAGCAGAGATTAGAAGCTTAAATTTTTCCGATTATTTTATCATATTAAAATTCTAAATGCTTCTTCCTTAATCAGTGTTGAATATTTGAATGTTGTTGGCCATGTTATTTTCGATTATGTATATTGAATAATTGTAAATTCAATTATAAAAGGCATGTTCATTTATGCGGTGTAAATTTCTTTGTGTTTTCTATATATACTTTCGCATGCATACGTTATTTCGTCTTGACGTACCCTACCCTTCTTAGAAATTTGCAATCCTGGTTCTTCATTTCAAGAAAATAATTTCGGTTTAACAAGTATTTGAACGAGATTATTTTATGAAAGAAAGAAAAATCGTTTCCGATTAGAATTCCAATTTTTGGAAAATCATTGATTTACTACGTAAAATAACATAAGGAATTTTATTTTTTTCAAACTTTGGTTCGGGATACAACAAATGAATGTAGTTATTAAAGCAGATTAAATAAAAAATAAGATCGAATATTGTAAAATTTTAAATTTATAAATGGTTTAAATGCTTTGGTTTACATTCTGATACAGATTCATCTTCAAAAATGAAGTGAGAATTCAAAGATGTATGAATCCACTTTGTTTTTGGGATACTTTCTAGAACAGTTTTATTAAATAAAACAGTAAAATTAATCCAAGGTAATAGGTTATTTTTTACGATTCTAAACATCAACAAAGCCAATTATCATAGTTTTTATAAATCTATATCAAGAATTAAGTGGTCAACTTCAAGTTATTTATAAAACTTAGTTAATAATAAATTTTTTTGTTCTTAATTTTTTTAATAAATGGACATAAAATTAAAAGTAGATAATTACTGATTTGCATTTTCAAAATGATTTTGCTTGCATCCTTCTGTTTATATCTTTATAAAAATTGTTAAGAAACTGAGTCTAAGTTTGACGAATCAACCAATAATAAGTAGAAATTACAGTAAATTGTTAAAAGGGCATAAAATTTTCTATGTTTATACACGCATATCTTCTTATGTGTTATGTATATGGAAACAGCGATAAAAAAGATTCAGAGACAACCTCTAAATCTTTTTTTCTTGCATATTTCCTTATTACTTTAACAAAGGTTTTGGAAATTTTACTTTCAACTGGTATGTTCCTTGCTTTTATATTTTATTGATGTTTCTGCTTTTATGATAAAATTGTCTTTTTGTAGTTTGGTTTGACAAATTTTTCTGTGATCTTGCTTAGTTATAAATTTTTGAAATAATAATAGTTTGCTTATTATTGTGTAATTTATTATCTTTGATTTTATGATAATAATTCTTATCTCCAAAACTTCAATTTCTTGGGATTTTTCTGGTCACGAATGGTCAATATTTTGGATGAAAGTCAGACCCTTCACAGAAAAAAATCCCTGGTTTGAATTCCTGCATCAGGGTGACGAAAAAGTATTCATCATTCTTTCTTTTCGGCTCTATTTTTACATTTAACTTAATATTTCTTTCTTATTTGGTTAAGTTCATTTGTTTTTTTTAGATGCAACAGCATTAGCTCTCTCTAAATACAATGTATCTTTTATTAGTTTTGGTTCAGGAAATATTTACTTCTAATTTAATTTCATAACAATTGCTTTTTTGGATGATAGTTTTGAAATATTGTATATCATTATACACCTCCATATCTTTAACTGATTTGAAATCTATAGAGGACGGAACATCTTCAATATTTTGGTTTACTATTAACCCTCTGAGCATTCAATTATTTTGATCTTTCAGGTTAGAAAAATTGTCTTTTAAAGTGGATGAATCAAACTCTTCGTTATATCATCATATTTCTGAAATCGTAAAATTACTTTATTCACTGTTAAAGGAAATATACATATAAATTGTCTCCATTTCAGAAATTCCCCACCGCCCAAAGGCTTAATAACATGGCATAATTTTAAGGAAAGCTATGTATCCATATATATATATTTGGTTATTATTTATTTGCTTATCCGCTGACTTGTATGTCAGATTTAAATTAAGTACATTTCAAATAGTCCGAAAGAAAATTTTTGTTTCTCTTTTACGTCATTGAATATTGTTGAAGATAATATTATAGCTTGATTAGTGACCGGTCAGTATGATTAAAAGGAATAATTTAGTTTCTATTAATGTATAAAATAAATTATAAATAACGTTAGCATTTTTTTTTCTTTTTGCAATTTTTAGGTTGGATATATTCAGAATTCTTTTTCAAGAATACAAGAAATGAAGATTTTTTTAACTGAAAGGTGCAACTTAAAAATGGAATTTTTTTTTATTTAAAGAGACGCTGAAGTAATTTGTAGTGAAATTATCTAAAAGATATTAGTTCAGGTATAATTAATTTTTAAATTTATGTGTCTGCCATTTATAAGAGATTTCTTATAAAACATGCCGTGTAATGCATTCCAAAACAGAAAACTTCATACTGTTAAAGTCTATTTTTAGAGATGAATTGTTTAAATACATTCAATACTTGTTTGGACCGTTTCCTGCTGAAATTCATCCATGTTGCTCTTTAGATATTTTTTGACAAAGCGTTTCAGGGTAAAACCCCAAATTAACATCTTTTCAGAATAACAATTTTGCTTGAATTCATTTTTAGCTATATTTTGACATTATTCTAAATTCTTTCTTAATTAAAAAATAATTTATAAATTTTAACAAAAATCTTTTAAAAAATCATCTAGACATTAGTGATTCCTATATTTTCATGCACAATCTCAAAAGGTAAGGAGTCGGTTAAAAACTACACACTCTGGAATAAAATCTAATACAGTTTTGCTGTTTAAAGTTTTTAAGAAAATACAGATTATGAGAAATTTGGATGCTAGTACATGCCTGCGGATCTACAAGTATATGATTTTTTTTTCGGATTGAAGATGATTTGTATTCGAAGTAGCATTGAAGGGAGGGACGTATCCTTTGTTCTTTCTATTATTTCCTTATCTCCAATAAGGAATTTTGAGACTAAATTATGCTTTGATTATCATTTTTAAGATGTTAAATGGTCTAATAAGTAGTAAAAAATGTCAAAGTATGCTTTAAAAAATGAGATTATGTCGAGGAGAAAGTAAATGACTTTATTTTAAGATATTTCAAAAAAAAAAAATCCTATTTAGATGGAAAAGACGAATAAGAATTTTTCACATTCGTCTTAAACTCTCATTTATTCATCAAAAATTTTACTCAGATGTTTTCAGATGCTAGTTCTTAAATTCACTTGAATAAAATGTTCAAACAAATCTCATAACTGCTATAGAAAAATTATTGGTGATTTTGAATATTTATTGCTCTCTTACTTGGCTTGGTTCCTGTGGGACATTCCATGAGCTTTTCGCTTGGCTTCTCTGCAAGGTTTGAATTTCCAAACTGAGTTCTTCCCTCAAGACACTTTCCAAATCGCATTTCTTTCCCAGCTCTCGGATTTCCGACTGCAGGGAAAAGGGAAGAAACAATTTTTTGTTACTTGGAATCTGAATTCTTCTTAGGAAAAAATATAGCAGAAAAGCTGCTGTGGAAATGAAATAATTTAGAGAAAACACACTTTTTTCCCAATGAAAATGACTCTAATAAGTTAATTTAACAAAACTATTACATCTTTAGTTTTTAAGTTAAAATAGTTTTTGTTGATCTGCAGTCTCTTTATATTTCCGTTGCTTCATTATTATGAGGATATTTCGTTAGATTTATTTATTCAAATGTAAAAGTATTGTTTGTGATTTACATATATAAAAGTTTTTACTTCAAACCGTGAATTTGAATAATGTGGTAATTGACAAAATATGTGCAGAGTAATTTCAGAGCAAATTCATACAATGTTAACATAATCTTCAAATAGAAAAAAACTTTCTCTATTTGAAGAAGCTGAAATAGAATGTGTATGATATGAGAAATGAATTCTGTAAAAGGAACAAAATTGTACCAGATTAATGCGAGAAAACTGTTTATGAGTTTCATGTTGTATGTCATTCATTACTGTAAGTGCATTTTTATCACTTGAACATTAAGAACATATTGCATAAATCCTTTTCTATGGTCCTTTATCGCTTCTAGAGAGGAAATATATCTCATATTGATGATCTTTACAACTATTTTTTACGGAACTTTCAAATCAATATGTGAAATTGGTTTCACTTCTTTCATTGGATTTAACTACAAACGCCTCAAAGAGAGAAGTTATTTTATGGCTTTCCTATAGTTTGATCCTATAGTGATACCTCAATTTACATTACTTATGTTTAGTGAACCCAAATAATTTCAAAGAAGTTAATAACAAAAATATAACTTAATAATAAAAAATAATAAAATGTAAAATCCAAAACTAAAGCACGCTTAGCCCCTTCTTTTTCAAAAATGAGCGGCAAACCGTCCAAAAGCTAATCATACAGTAAAAGAAAGTATCATATTGTGAAATTTCATAGTAAAGAGACGACAGTCGAAAAGCTTATGGAGGTAGGTGACTGAGCAAATTGCTTCAGTTGAATCTGATATACCTCAAACCAATCAGGCAAGTGACAACTGGAAAGAAAGTCGCTCTAAAAATTGAAAAAAAAAAATTGCTTCCAAGAAGGTTATAGGCTAATAAAAAATATTAGTCTACAATGAAGAAATTTTATGACATTGAAAAATTATTGCAATCGACATTGAATTTGTGTAATACGTTTATTTTAATTTATATCATACTGTATGAATATCTGTGAAAACTACATCTTTAACTACATAATTGTTTACAGATAGCTTTTTTCGTATTTCTTGCTTCTAATTACTTAAAAATCGAATTTATAATTAATGAAATTCACATTATAATTAATTATTGGCATTTATATGAAAAGTTAGAAATTGTCTGGAACGCTTCGGCGGTCCCATTTATTAGGTAACATGAGAAATTACAGCATATATCATGTAATAAATGTCGATCCCATTAGCTGGCTACTTTTAACTAACGATTTACAAAGGTGTCTCTTAGTATGCCACTAATTGATTGGAAATACAAGAACCGATTATTATCTTCGTGTTCATAATTGTCTTCCAAACAGTTAAGACAAAATAGTTGTTGAAAGCTCAGAATATGCTTGGGATTGTATGAGCTATCTTATCATTCAATCATTTTATTTACTTTTTAGGAAGCTACTTTTATTTTATGAGAAACTAGAACAGAATATATCAAAAAATACAAACTTAATCTGGGTCTTTAAAATGAATGTATAATAAATGTTTTTTCGCAAAATGTGGTAAATGTTTTATTTGAAATATTTAGGAGATATTACGAAGTGTCAAGCAAAAAGGGTTTCCATACGTAATTTGCAAATTCATTTCGAAATCTTTTATAGCTGATCCTCAAATTTTCCAAACTGGAGCATACGTCAATCTCAAGAAAATACAATAATATTTAATTCTAGATCGTATCTCGTTGTTTTAAAATGGTTTTTAAATGGTTTCTAGTAGGTACTTGTAAGATGGTAATGTAATTATTTGGAGATAGATATTTTAGGAAAACAATTTGTTAAAATCGTTACTAAATTAGGGTCTAAGGTACAATATATTACTTTAAGATATTGTCGGCTTCAAGCTTTTAAGCACAGAGGTTGCTCGGAATATCATTCGTAAGATTAAAGATAATCTATGAATAAGTGTCCTTCCAAGTGACAGCTGACTTACAGATTGATTACAACACTGAAGTAATGAAAAATGGTATTGAAAAAGCCGGTTTCTATAACAAAAAAAGAGACGCTTCCAGGTTGCAAAGAAGCATGGACGTTTTTTCTTTGAATCTGTCCTTTATAAAGATGAATCAAAATTTAATATCCATGGGTTATATGGGTGAGTTATAGTCTGAGGAAAACCAAATTAACAGATGCTAACCAAGAATTTATGTGTCGCTGCCAAACACTATAGTGGAGGCGTCATAGTATGAGAGTGTACTAATACTGTTGGCCTTGGCATTTAATTTCATAGAAGAAAATATTGATAAATACGTGCATCTTAACTTTCTCAAGCAAAATGCCTTACACAGTGCTTTAGAACTAAATTTACTTTTCAACAGAACAACGATCCTAAATATGCCTCTAAGCTTTGTCAAAAATGGGGCTTCTATTATGTTAAGCAGCAAATTCATAGCCCACCATGATCACTTGATTCAAACCTCATCAAATAGTTATGGGAAGAAATCGGTCGTAAGCTCAAAATATAAGACATTAAGGACAAAGTTGATTAAAAAGAGGTATTAAAGACATGACAGAAGCAACTAGGATAATATTTTGTCTGTAGCAACAACAAAACAAACCGTGTGGGATTCATGCCTTAATGTTTGAGAGAAGTAATAAAGGCCAAAGGACTTAAATATAATCGACGATAAAATATAAATTGAGTAACAAGAAGATATTTCCTAAGTTATGTTAATACCAAATGGAAATTCTATTCGTTATTAGTAATTTGTTTTTAAAATTTATTAACTACTTCGATATTTTTTCTTTATAATGCTGATAAATATATGTATTTGTGTTGACCAACTTTGTTGATTTTAATTTTATTCACAAAGGGTTTTGTGTAATAAAATGAACTTTTATTTTCGGTCATAGCTGTGTACGGAAACTTTTATCCTCTGTATCCTCTATCCAAGCCGTCCAGTAGGCTTTTACAGAGGACAGGTCTTCTGGAACTTGGCCATTAATGCAATTTTTGAAGAAAATTGGCCAATTAACATCAGGCTTCAAGTTTTTGAAAACGACTTTATCTTGCTATCTTATGGCCCAACAGAAGTTCAACTAGAATTTCAGGTTAACCAACAAAGAGATAAAATTTCCACCTGGGAAAAAAAATGAACTAAAATTTTAGCTGATACAACCAACTACCTCCTATTTTATCCTGGTCTCCCTGGTCCTGGTCAACTAATTCATATTCAGCAAGCTTAGTTAAGGGCTCACTATTCGTGGGCAAGGAGAAAGCTCATTTCTTTAATTGATAAGCACCAAATAATCTAAAAGAAATTTTATCCAATACTGTCGAATTAATAGGCAATCATAAAGTCTTTCCTTTTAGGATTAAATTTATAATAATAATAAAATGTGAAAATTTCACAGAGTAGAGTTTTCCCAATGAATGAGATAATACTAGAGTTTGCCAAACAATCCAAAAAAAAATCTGTTAAAATAATATCCAGTTTAATGCATCAATTCTAAAAAAATCAAACATTACCATAAAGAATGCTTGGTTATTTCTTTATTATGGAAATCTCGTCACTTTGAATCTTTTTTTTCACGAATTTGAACTATTTTGCGATTTTATTAATCATTAGAACAGCCGTATCTATGTAATCATTTAAAAGTTGTTCAATTTAATGCTACAATATTAAAGGAATGCTTTCTACAGTTTCTTAACACCTCAATATCCGTGACCAAAAATAACCATCACAACTTCAAATAATAAGTCAGGTGATGGACATCATGATTTTGCCAAGGAGAATTTCATTTAAAGTATTTATAAAAAACGATGTTGGAACCATATTTTGAAAGGGGTATAACTGAGATGTCCACAGTTAAGTCACTGATTTATCATTCAATTAGTACCGTTAAATCATATGTATATGGTACATGGTCTTCTGAAGTAGCGATGATCGTACAGTAGAAAAGTCATATGTCATTTTAAGCTTCACTTCAAAGATTGCTTGTTTCATTATAATATTTCTTTATTACCTTATGTAATAAAGAAAAAATACTTATTAAAATCATTCGAGTTCTTCTAAAATTTTTTCTTTGTTGATGGTTTTCGACAAATAAGAATAAATTTTTAATTCATAATACTAAGATTGCTTGAAGAAGTTTACTAATTTTTTGCCCCAAATACAATATTAGTTATTAAATCTTAAACAAATGCTTACTTCTAAATTTTGGATGCTTTCCAGCGCTTTCTGCCTTTCTGCTTCATTGGATATTGTTTGAATTTCTTCTTGTTTTGCCTGAAGTTCTGTTGTCGCCGCCAGTTTCTGTTGCTCCAACTTTTTACGCCTCTCATCAGCATCTCGAATTTGCTGAAATAAAAATAAATCACATTGTAACCTATTTTCTATAGGGGTCAAAAAATATTTTTGGCGATGCCAAGTTTGTGTAGAATGAAATAACTAATTCATTCGCAGCCAACTATGTCTGAATAATTACCAATTGCAAGCACTGACCATGATCTTATAATTTGCATCACAGCTAGAGCCTGCAGCTTATGCTCCTAGTGCTCAAATTTTTTTCAATTTTTCGTCCCGATGAGCTGGGTGGAATATAGTGAAATTTGGTATGTGCCTAGGTTGACTTGACACAAAGGAAAATATCATTGAATAATTATTACGCGCTCACATGATCGTATGCAAAAGTCACCAGCGAAAATGCCAAATTTTTGCTTTTATTTTTTTTTTAAATGCAGCTTTCTAATACTACTATTTTCATTTAATTTCAAAGCAGTATTTCTACAATCTTAAACAATTGATTTTAGTTCTGTAAATTTCAAAATAACCTAAAGATTTTATGAAACAATGAAATAAAACAATGATGGAACAAGGAAGTAAATTTGAAACAAGCAATAAATCACAAGTTTCAATAAAGAAAACTACTGTTGCAAATCATATTCAGAAATATTTTTTCAAGTTTTTTAAAACTGATCGCAGAGCAACTTATTATATTACTGAAAAGATAAGTTGATAAATTTTAAGATGGTGTAAAGTTATCATTAATTGACAACAGTTTTAGAAGATATCACTAAAATACCTGAAATTATGCGTACTTTTTAACACATTTTATTAACTCGCTTTCTTGGCTCTCAGCTTATTTGTCTGTTCTATACACATTTTATAATCGATTATAAACTAACTTCCCGATGAGGTAGAGGAATAAAACTTTAAACGAAGTTCAGAATTAGATGACAGTATTAACGCAATATTAACTTGCTTTTTTGTCTGTTCTGTACAAATTTTATAATTGAATATAGCTCATCCAGAAGTTAATATAAAATCGATTGCAAAATTTGACGCACATAAAACTACAAAGCACGAAAGAATTATTTAAATGGAAAAACATTTTTTTATTTAAATAATTATTTATAAATTAAAACTCCGATTATAGTTTAAAAAAAATCCCTTCATGGTGCATATTCCCACCCTCTAAATATATATTTGTTCCCAGAATGGTAATATTTAGTCAGTTTGATCTGTGATGGACAAACAAAAGACTTGTACATTTTCAAAAGCACATTTTTGGTTGAGGTAATTAAATAATGGACATTAAATACCGACATATCTTTTATCATAAATCATAAATGCAGATTACAAAAAATTTCATAAAATCTTTTCGAAAGTTGCTAACATAATTTTGCTAGCTGCTCAAGAAGTTTTTGATACATTAATATTTTACGCACTTAAAAGGAGTTTAATAAATTGGAACAGTTTTTGGAAACAGGAATTGGAAAGAAAAAAAAACAAAAAAACGTGCCACTAAAATCAGTTTCTCTGATCTTATAGAGGGTGGAGTGAACTTCTGAGGATTCCTAGAGCTAATGGTTTTGGGATGCCCTTTAAAATGATAACAAATATTTCGATTCACTAGTCATCAAGTTTTAAAAAACAATTTCAAATGCTTTTTCAAATTTAGTTTACTATATCTAATTTAGAGATTAAGATGCATTTAACGACAATTAGTTCTTATTAATTAAAAAATGTTTTTATATAACTATTTAGATTTAATTTCTATTTCCATCCCTTATTATAATGTTTCCGGGACTGATGAAATATGGAGAAAGAGGAGACGCTGTCTTGGTATTTTACTTGGGGGCCGTTTTATATAAGTACGCCTTTGCACCTAGGAATTTTAGAAAGACAGAAGACCGGAATTTTGTTTATCTACCACGGGATAATTTGTGAAATTTCTATTTAGCAAACATTTTAGCTTCTAAGTAGTAACCTTTTACTGAAAATTTTAGAATACGATAATCTAGGATAAGATTAGTTTCCAATAAGCTAATGTTCGTTAACTTCCATGACTCACGATATTTGTTATCTTTCGTTTTGTAGAAAGACTGATTTTGTAAAAGCAAGTGATTTGAATGCTCGGATGTGTAGTAAAGTCTAGCTGTTCTTAAAAATGTTTCTCCTTCCAATATGTAGTTCTATTTCTGTAAAAATTGATGTATGTTTTTAAATGATGCATTTAAAAATTTGCTCATTTGTAAGAAAGATTCAAAACAAATCTACATTAAAAACTGCATCAACTTTTTAGAAAAAAACTGCTTCTTGTAGGAAAACTGCTTCTTGTCATCATTTAAAATCGATGATACCTGAAATTATGTGTACTTAAAGTACTATAGATTTTAGGTTTATTTCAGTGCACTCCTAGATTCAACTCTAGATATTTGATTAATAGTTTCACTCTCTGAAATACTAGCCAGAAGCCTTGAGCAAAAACGCGACCCTTTCGGATTTTGGCGAAGTCCCCTTTAAAGTAAACATGGACTAGACCTGGTCAATATACGGTAAGATAGAAACCTATTCTCTTGTATATTGTTGAAGGAGGTACTTCATACTTAATATCGTCATCATCCATCAGATCCTATTTCAGGTTCGGACCGGGTTCAGGAGAGGGATTATCATTTTTCGAATTCGACAACCAATGCTCCTCTAAGATTTTATCGGTAGTACTTAGTTGAATAGTTTCTGATAGCGGGGAATCTACAAAAGTGTCTGTCAGTTAAAGTTCAAAGCTTGAATTTATCGAAGAGTTCATATCCGGGTCAACTTTTTCAAGCGAAACCTCCTACTGTGTAGCCATATATGAGCGAATACCAAGAGGAGAGAAAAACAAATCCAGTAATCAAGCAAACGGTCCAGAAAAACAAGAAAAGCAGATAAAAGTTTGGATTTTTATTACTTAAGTGGAATTCAAAACACTTTCAATAGCTATAATTAAAAGCAACATCATAAATACCCTAAAATTATCAATAATAGTACTCGGAGAACAATAAAATCTTAAAAATGCAATCTAAAAATCACGTGCGCAATATTTACAGTGTTAAAAGTTACTAAAATTCCAATGAGCATTCGGTAAAAGTGAATTATAGTGTGCACCCTGCTGCGCCAAAAATGCCAAGTCGCCAATAAAGATGGCGGACAAAATAAACAAATACTTCCGCGGAACAGTTACGGTTACCATTTCCCGCCATATAATTAGGACGTTTTACTGATAAGTATTGTTTTTTTCTCATATTGCCCGGTGCCTTCTACAGAATTTGTTAACTTAAAAAAAAAAAAAAAAAACTCCTACAGCTTTGTTAGCAGCGGGAGTGGGAACCTAGTAGCTACGCTGGCACATTGAACATAAGGACTGTGTGGATAACAGAAACAGTACATAACCAAAAGAAAAGAAAGAACGGAGAAAGAAGGAACATTCTCCTTACAAAATTTCAAACATACATCCTTTTCCAACTTCATCAACTCGTAAAAAAATATATTCCACTCACCCTTCATTCATTCTGCCGGTTCGATATCAAACCATTCTCAATACAAAATTTCAAACAAGCATCCTTTCCTAGCTTCATCAACTCGTAAATATATATATATATAACTCACCCTTCATCCATTCTATAGGTTCGAAATACTCCCGACATAACACATTAAGAAGAGAACCAACCATTAGAACACCAAAAGAATTACGAGAACTTCGAAGAATTCCATTGCAGCTGTCTTTTAAAGTGAGAATGCAGACGATTTTTTAAAGCCCATACTGAGAATTAAAAATTGCAAAAGAATAAATATTTTCTGTTCGTATTCACATTTAAAAAAGAAAGAAGAAAATAACTTTTAATTATAAGCTTAACTTTCTTTATTTAATAAACTTTTAATTATAATAAAGGACAAAATTAAAATCTTTAATTGATATTTTTTTAATATGTTTAATTTAACATTTTTCATAATATAGTTATAGTTTATTTACAACTCAACCATTGCAAAAAGTAGTAAACAAAACAGCATTAGGGTTGCTAAAAGAGCGATCCGATGGGTTGCAATATTGGCGACAAACTCGGGAGCACACTATTCTTCACTTAGTCCGAGCATTCTTATATATCCATAAAAAACTCAGATAAAATGCCTCAACGTTAAAAGTTCATCACATATATCTCATATCAACATCGCATGTGCGCATCACATAATATGCACCATGCAAGAACATAAAGCCCAAATACAAAAAAAATTATCCAGAATTCCTTAAATAAAAATCAAATGGAACTCACTCGTGAAGAAAATAAACAATTGGCTGTAGAAAAAGTTCGCTGCACCAGTCGGTGTCCAAATCGACACAGTTTTCAGAAGCTAAGTTCAGAAACACAAAATCACAAAAGTAAACAGAGTCCAAGATCGTTTGAAGCAGGGTTAAAAAACACGAAGTCCACAAAGGCCATGAGTGCCAGTAAAAAGTGAAGCAGATAGAGATCCGGAGCGGAAATCCACTAGACGGTGGTGAACAAGTAAGGACCCAAAGATAAATCCCAAAAGTGGTTCGAACCAGAGAAATGCTGGTCCGATGGTATGGCTGGATCCTCCAAGAAATCTACGCTGGTAGTCGAACAAGAAGCGGGTTCGAAGATCTTACTTGGATGGCATGGTGAACTGGCACCAATCAAGAGATCTGGGTAGAAGTCAGGTTCAAAACCACTTGGAAGGTGTGGCAGAAAAGCAGCAGAACTGGTCGGCCTTGAAGCAAGGGTGGCAGGACAGAAATGAATAAAAGTGGGTAATATCACCTTTTAAGCATCCAGGTTGGGATGGTGGAACCCCGGTAGTTAGCGTCGTTTTCAAAGGTCGGCCAAGAAGAAGGCCAGCCATCTCCCCAGCTGTAGTGTGATAGAAATAAGATCCAACATCTGGTAATCAGAGGGAAAAAAGATGTGGAGAAGGCGTTGAACTTTCATGCCGGCAAAATCAAAAGAAATGCTTGTGGAAGATGTTCAGCCATAGTTGAGGAATTGTTTTTTCAAAAAGCGAAATGGGAAAACAAGATACTTCAATGTTTTCAAGCCTTTTATTAACAAATAGAAGAAGGAATGTAACCAGGAATTAAGTCATTTGTAACTGCTTTTCTGGGTTCTTGTACTTCGATTGATGCACCGGTGGGTAGTTCTGTATTTCTATTATTATAGCCACTACTCTATTTCAAGTTGTTGTATTTGCATGATAAACTAACATGCACTTGTAGTAGTTATTTACTCCCGATGCGTTTTCAATTATTTATGCATCCATTACGCAAGCATGACAATTATAAGCAAAAATTGCCATGGAATAGAATTCTGTATTTGAAGTCGCTGTCGTTGGTGGACGAATCGCGGAGATTTCACCATGCATGCCGCAAGCTGTTTTATCCCGTCGCAATTTGCAGATAAAATCACAAGAATTGAATTCCAATAAATTATATATAATATATTCCACAAAGGACAATAGCAATTTGAAATATCCAATAGATTGAAATAAAGTTGAAAGTTATCAACCAAACTTAAGGCACGCACAAACACTTTATACTGTTTTTAAGGCATCATAAAGAAATAAAAGTATAAAATCCAATAAAAAGGCGTAAAAACTTATAAGTTTTTCCATCCTGTAAAGAGAGCAGCACAAAACCTCACGCGGTAACTATCGAGGTGATTATAAACAGAAAGGAAAGCAGTACCAATTCATTACTTTTCGGCATAAGAGTCATTTGATCCAGAGCTGGATAAGTTTGTAAATCCATCTCTCATAGAACGTCGTCTGACTGTACACTTTCACTGTAAGAAAGACCAAGTAACTCTTTTCCGAGGATACACTGTCTAGATCTAAGTAGCTCATTAATTATCTGAACATATTTTAAAAATTAGATACGTAATGCAAGAATTTAAAAATAATAACGAGTTTCCCGAAGCCTTAAATAAAAGCCCCCTTCTACTTAAATTTACCAGAATATATCAATAAAAGTAAAACGCAACTAAATTAAAAGCAAAGTGCAAAAATTGAAGTAAATTTCAAGGTTTCGTGTGTATGCGAGTATCAAAATTTCAAATATGACTGATGAAAACTTCTTCCATGTTGTTGAACTCAAAGAAATGATTAAAAACACACATACCCATTATTTCTCGAAACTAATCTAAGGGGAAAAGACATTAAATGTGTAGGAACTTTTTTCTTGTCTTTTGAAATTAAAATAATTTATTTTTAGCCAATTAAAAATATATAGTACAACACTGCTGTATCGGAGGTATTAATCTTTCACAGCATATCTTCCTTAAAAAATCTTAAATTTTTATTTTTTCGGATTGATCATCACTTTTTTCGGCGTGGTGAAGAGTGATCGTGAATATCTACAGTTATATTTAAAAGAAAAGAAAGAAAACAAAAGAAAGTGTAATTCTCAGATTAGAAATCTAAGAAAACTTCGTTATAGCAAACTTTAAAAAATTCCGCAAGTAAAAACATATAATTTGCATCACATCATAAAATTGTTAGCCGTAACAGGTAATGAAGAAGCCTGCGCATTATCTAGGAATTATGTAAGATGAAAATAAAAAGTAAAATAGATTGTATCAAAGACACAATCAATATCTCTCCCCCTCCCAAAGTGCGTTTTTCAGATTTTATAGTTACTATTTTTGTTTACTTTTTTCGTTCCTTAAATTTCCATTCGCCGTTGCCTAACATACAAAATCTGTAAGTTGATACCGAAGAATACATTTTTCAGTTTCGGAAGAACCCTTTTTAAAATCCTGGAAAGTTCCTAATTTTAATCGTAAATATCTCCGCTAATTTTACAAATAAAATTTCTGAAACTTTTTGTGTTTTTACTATGGTATAGAGCACGTTTTTTTCTAATTTCACTTTTCTGCAGATCTTCTTGACTTTTTCAGTAAATTTTTGAAACTCCCTTATTTCGCCGCTTGAGTCAATGCAACCTGCCTCAATAAATTTAGCATAGTCACTTTACTATAGGTACACGTTTTCAAAATGGAAACTGAAAGTGAAGCCAAAGAATTGCTTGGTGGTCAGATGTCTAAAGCAGTTACCGTTATTTCTTTTCGAGAGGCGTAAAAAGCCTTGCAACGCAGATGTTAAGTTGTTTTTAAGTGAGTGAATAATAAGTTTATTAACGTGGTCAAAATGAAATTATAATTTCCCGTTTCTCAGCAGGGTGGAACATCCCTCTCAGTATGACAGAAGGATCCTTACCATCACAAGGTGTGGAACAAATGGAACAGCTTAATAAATATGTTCCAAATTGCGAAAAAACTAATTGATTAATAGCCATGATTTGGTGTAAATATTCCTTATGCAAGAATATGTCAAAATTTTAAATGCATTAAGAAAAGTAACATAAAGCAATAGAAAAGAAGCACTGATAATATTGTGATTTTACTTAGATTTGTATAATATAATCACATAATAATTTTGCAAAATTATTTGAAGGTAGGCGAAGATAATTACAAAGATATCAAATAATTGCTGATACAATCATTTGATACCAGTGACTTTACTGTTTAACAATAGTGACAAATTATAGAAAAAAAATTATTCTTGGAAGGCATTTGTTCACCGTCCAGAAATTGCCATCAAGTCCGGACAAAATGAGACTTGGGCGATGCATTCTACTTTAAAGAGACATTGCAGGGGACAAATCTCAACAGTGTACTGTATTGAAGCAATGATACGATTTTAGATTTGATCTTTTTTTTAATAACGTCAAAGGGTATCAGTGAAGAATCAATCCTTCTTGGGACCAAGTGGGACATCATGTTTCACAATATTATACCATATTATTCAATATTTAATAATATTAGTTAATATTTTGAATATTGTTTAATATCATTCAATATTGTATAATATAGGTGTGTTATTGGGGGAGGAGAGGTTAATAATTTTGAACTGGTTGATTTTTAAAAAGAAAAATAAATGGAGTAGCATTTTATGAACGTTGTTCATATTTCATTATTTTAATATATTGATTGTTCACGTATTAATTTTTTCCACGTATTTCGTACTTTTTTCCTTAATATCAATTCATTTTTCCACATTCTTTTTTTATTCATACACAGATGCTTGAAAAAGATTTCTGTTGAATTTATTTTTTTCATTTGATGACAAAATCCTTGAAAAGGCAGTTGATTTCTATGAAGCAAGTGAAGATATTAAACTCTCAAGAAAACAATATCAAAAGTCTGTGAGGAGCAACTAGCAAAAAATGTGTCTAGAAAAATATGCTAAGATACATAATGAAACCGTCACTTTCTCTAAAAGTTATTATAATATTAATTTCGGTGTTGTCGAGAAGAGAAAATTTTCAATAACAGAAAGGACAGGCAGAGAATTTTGAAATTCTGCTGGTCAATTCCTGTTTTCGGAAAATTATCCACTATCGACTTCTGTAATGTTAGATAAATAGTTACTGTGCATTATTAGATCTTGAATGAAATGAAGTCCTTGAAGAAAAAAAAGGTAATTCAGTTTATTATTAAAAATTAAGGGTTAAAGCGGAAGCTTAAATGCAGCTTTCGATATTATTGTCAGCATGTCCAAGCCATGAATGTTGGACGGAAATGCAACGCCGCTTCGCCGCTGTGAATCAAAAAGTGGGTGAAAAGGCAAGTTCTCGATATTTCAGTAGCTCTGAAACCAGACTTCTTGTTTGAGGAAGTGAACATACCTTGGATCATTGTTTGTTATATAATTGCCGGGGAACTGCGTAAGGCAGTTAAAGTGATCTTTATTACATTCGGAAAGGTGTGGAAAAACGCCGAGAAGCTAAAGTGAATTTAAATTTGAATTTTTAAGCTGGTAAAATATAATTTTATGAACATGGTTCGAGATGTAATTATTACGAACACACACACACACACTATGCTACAGAAATAAAAGAGAAAATCTAAGTAAGAATATACCAATATACCAAAGCAAAATGTAAACCAACTTAAGAAGAAAGGTGCAGAATATCCACATTCATTTTATACCATTATGAGTAATTAATAAGGTGATCACATTTTTCACATTTTATTTACATCTTTATAATTCATTCACATATTTATGTGTTATCCTCAAGGTGAAATTTAGATATAAGAAGTTTTCGAAATGGTGGTTGGATCTTTTGGAATTTGTTTGAGCGAATAAAAAATTTAATTCTAAATTTCACCTTCAGGGAGTGATTTTAATGAATTGCTCATTTAGCATGCATTACGATAGTTTACAAGTTTTATTGAAACAAAACATGTTTAACATAACGACCATCATTTTCAGCTACCATCTGGAATCGTAAGACAGCATTTTCCATAGTTGACTGCAGTGCGTTCTGGGATATACTACGAACATGTCATGAAATGCTGGACCTAAGATCAGGTAAAGTTCTTTGATTATTAGGACGTACCAAATGTTTCGAATGCCTTCAGAGCCAAAAGTTACATAGATTGGTTTCTGGGAATAGGGAGGAGACAGTTCACAAAAGTGGAGGCTAACGGCCGTTCTTCTATGAAATGAATTTTTGAAAATGCCCTTAAGATCAAAAACTATTGTGTGGAAGACTACCATCCTGCATGAAAAGCAATGGCGTGCTTGCCTATCTGGAACAATTTTATTCTTTAACAATGATGCATACTACTGCCCGGTGATCGAGCATATTCCAGACTTCTAGTATCTCTAGGATCTCGAAGAAAGAAGGGAAGGCAATAAATAATGCTGTAAACTCACACTAAACTGCAACACAACTTGTAAGATTGAACGCGAATTTTCTGGTTCTCAAAGTGGGTAGTTGTGAGTATTGACCGAATCGTAGAAATGAAAGTTTGCTTACTTTGTCCAGAAGATCTTCGAAGGATATTCTGAATCAACCTCAAAGCGAGCAAGAAACTAAAGTGAGAACCGGTGTCGAGTCTCGAAATCATGTGGAAGCAACCTCTGCACAAGTTAAATCATCTACGGACAATACCGGAGGATACTCAGTATGATCCTCTGGATAGCTGAACGGGGTCTTCTGTTCTTCTGCTACACGGCGGACTCTAGTACTAACTAACCTGAACGTTGGAAGCTTTGTTCTCTTCCATTTGAAGGAAACCTTCCCTATTGCTTCCGATAATACAGATTTTTTTTCCAGAACGAAAATGTTTCTTTAGATTTGGCTACCATTAATAGAATATTTTTAACATTTAATGAACTTTTTCACATTCTTTTTAAAGTTCGATATTTGCGAAGAACAACTACTGTGGAACTATCGTTTTGGAAAAACAATTTTTCTAACAAAGTATGTTCTGGTAAATGTAGCAACATTCTGATGAAACATATTTAAAACAAAATCTTCGCAAAAATTTCTAGAATTTATAACAGCTGTTGCGTGAAATAGACGAAAATTTACGTTTTCGTTTCTTCTTCTTTATTCGTTTAAATCTTTTGATCGAAAATTAGTTATCGATAAAGTTTTCAATTGAGTGCAATAATAAAGCGATACCTCATTAAGAGACATCCTTTTGCAGTTGTCTGTACCTTCGAAGATAAATTTCGTATGGCATAAATTTTGACTACATCTCGAAGATATTTCGCCGTCTAAATGATTAGTTTTTCTCATGTTAACTGTCAAAATGACATGTGTGTGTGTGTGTGTTTTCAATTGAAAGCAGTGATATCGAAAATTTTAATTTTTATACATTATCTAAAAGTGTCAACTAGTAAAATACTTTTCTTGCATTCAACTATGCACACATGCAATTTCACGCTTTTGTATACAAAATTTGCAGATATAAGCGCATTTTTAAATTGGCCCAATCAAGATTTCGGTGAATTCAAGAATGCAACTTTCTATAGATGTCGAAGAATGCGCTATTGTTTTCTGATACTACCTTTTTAATAAACATTTATTTTCGAAATGAAAATTAACACAATCTGCAAATCACGGACAGTCAGTTCAAAGATGAACATATCAAAAGCGACAGTGTAGAGAATATTTCAACTTAATAACTGGAATCCATACAGCATTCGTGGAGTCCATGGACTGTTACAATAACTATACGCACAAAAATCAAATCCTTCTCTTCTGAGAAATGTAATTTGAACATCGCTTTAATGAAGAAAGAAGTCTTAATCTTAAAAATATTATATTTGGATCAGTAAAAATCCATTGTCCACACAAGAGGTTTATCAAAAGTGTCAATTTTCTGTAAATATGTGGTTTGGCATTTTTAGATGTTCGCTGATTATTTTCATTTTATACAGCAGTATATTGAATGGTTATCGATATATTCAATTAGTTTTGATTATTATTATGTCTGAACTAAGAGATGGATTGCCTTTGGAAGTTCACGTTGTGTAGATGTTGGCCGAAAAATTTCAAAAGCCTGTCTTTCTGTCACAAGTGATGAACTGAATCGCGTATGCACAAGTATACACATTTCGCGTATACACATTGCTTAAAGAATGCAACTTTCTATAGATGTCGAAGAATGCGCTATTGTTTTCTGATACTGCCTTTTTAATAATCATTTGTAATCTGTATAGAAATTTGCCTTTAATAACAGAAAATTTTACAGATAGAAGTGCGAAACATTAGACTCTTATATATCCATGTAAGAAAAATATCTCACTTGTTGACACTTTTTCGTTATAAAGGCCGTGCGAAAATTTAAATTTTAGAATTTTTATTTTTACCTTCTACAGAAGCCAGATGATTTCCATACACTTTGAAACCTTATTTTATGGAAACTTTGCAATTGAAAGTATATATAGTTGCAATAGTTAAGGGAATAAACGCTTATTCCATTTTTTCGGATACTCACTATTTTATATATATATATATATTGGATTTCCAATATCTTCTACAAAATTAACGAAAACACTATTATAAATTCATTTACAAAAAACTATAAAACATGTAATGATATAAATTCAGACGAAAGTGAAATGAAGCACTTAAGATATAATAATATTTCTTTTTGAATCCAATAAACTTTTAACTAATGTTTCTAAATTAATAAAGCATCGCTATTTAAAGCAATATCGACCTGGTTATATTTTTGAACGAGGGCCATCCAAAACAACAAGATCTAATTTGAGTTTCGAAATTGCAGAATACAGAGATTTTAATAGCCCAATTTATAGGATAACAGAATAAGAATTTTCTAATGCAAAAAACAATTAAACATTTTATAATTTTCATTTCTTTCCTAAAGTAATTTTTGTACCATATTATACAATTTCATTCCCTATAATTTTTTTTCAAAATTTTTACAGTTATCCTGTAGTTTTTCCAACTTACCTTTGGCAACCTCACAATAGTTGTCAAATTTTGCATCTTAATACATTGTAATAATCTTGCAATCTCTGCTCAACGTGCTGCTTGATCTTTGATAACTGTGTGGCTTTTACACCCTCTTTGGTGATAAAAGATCAATTAAAGTAAGTGGGAAAGTATTTAGCAGAGTTTGTCATTTTCTTCGATTTAAAATGTTCTATGAGAAAGAAAATAAGTCTATGAATGCATAATCCTGTTCTGGAGGATTCATTAAACAATGCTCTTTTTTTCAGAATAATCTATTTTAATACTTACAGAAATGTTCATTATTACCCCGATATGTTCTGAACTACCCCAAAAAATCTGAGTTAATAGTGAACACAGCGTATGTTCACAGTAAATAACTGATTTGAAGAAAATATATTTGTAATGATAAGAAACTGCAACGTATTGCCTCAGTATTTATTTTATGCCCGGTATTTCACTTTCTTACTATTTTTTAAAATCTATTTTATTTTATAGGATATCACATATAAACTGTCACAACTATTTAATACCTTCAATCTGGAGTAATTTATAACCATTCTGTCTTCAGTTTTGTCAGAGATGAGTCTTTATAACAATAGAAATGACTGAATTTTAAGAGGTAAAAAGAGGTTTAGAAACTTATTTCTAAATAAATAAGGACTAGTAGTTCAATTTATAGTAGGAAATAGAGATCCAATTTTAAGTACAACATTCAATCTACAATTCAATTAATTTTTTTCTGATATTTACGTAGCCTGAAAAAATCTAGTAATATAATTTTAAACTAAACAATCATTAATTACTAAAACAAATTTTGATGTAATCAGATTGTCCTGTTTCAAGTTTATCGCATTCGCCATCGATTCTATCAGTCCTTCAGACGAATGAATAATGGCGATTCGCACTGATACTTTCAACATAATCTACCAAATTATACATATTTGCTGAAAAATCAAACTTGGAAGATTTCAGATGTTACTCTTTCCCTTTTCACAACCTGCGTTTCTTATTAAAGAGAGTCAAAAATCAACATCTTTAGATTACTCTTTCAGTATCACGTTTTCTTCTACTCTGTTACTAGTTTCTTGATTTCTTTTATACTCGATATCAGTAAGTATCAAATTACTATTAAAAACAGCTTTTATTCATAAAGAGAGTATTTTGTATGTAGATCACATGATAGATTCTTTGAAAATATCGTTATTGTGTCATAAAATATCAAAACATTATTGGCTGGACAGGACATTACCATATTCCTAATAGGTTTAATTTTCACTTCCTATCATATAAAAATTTATTCGAAATGCTTGAAAATTATAGGTTTTTTAATACTATAAATGACTCTTCCTAATTATCGTACGATGAAAATTACCAGGGATAACAAAGAACAATAAGTTGTTTGTCAAATCTTCTTCATAAGTGGTACATATTAAAGATCTGAGAAATTTATAACTTTGCAAAATGCCTTGGAAAAAACCATAGTAGAATTTGAATAATGATACTCGGAAATTCTATTTTTCGTTTTACCGCGGTTACAATAAAAGTAAAACAACGTTAGAAATTCTTTCTGTGAAAAAAAGGGTAAGTGTTTATCATGTTCCTGTAGAGTGTCTTTAAGAAAGCACATATATCTCAGTTGGCTAAAGTTTTCCACTTTTCCATACTATAGTTCACTGTTCTCAATTACTTTCCCTGACCTTATACCTTTATTTTAATTTCTGAACTATTTAATTCACTCCCATTTACTTTGATCTATTAGAACATTTAGGTTCATATCAATATTTTTTAGTTTAATTGATCGATATTATTGACAGAAATAGTGAATTTTCTTACAAGCAGACAGCCTTAATTTTAGACTCAGATAACTCAACTAATGGATAGATAGCAATTTTCTACCTTTTGTATTTATATTTGTTGTTGATTTATGTTTTATTTGTATTTATGATTTATTTCCAAATTGCATCATTTTGTGCATTTTAGTGTTTTACTCCCTTACCTTTTTATTGATATGTTTTTATTCTTCTTCTCATTTGGTACAATTGGAATATTCTTTCTTTATTCCAGTTACTTTCGGTCATTTTGCTTTATTTTGTTGTATAATCTTTTTGATATTTAATTTTTGATTTGCATATTTCTCTTGTATATATTGATATCAGGAGGTATTAAGACTTCTCTAAGAAAAGTTACTTTTCAATTTCATCCTGCTCTCCAAAGTTTGCGGTTTTAATACCCGAAAGAAGAAAAAGTCTTTCAGATTTTGACTACTAGGAGAGGCAATGGCACTGCGGGGCTGGCAATATCACGTTTCTGACATACTTCTTAGCATGCATAATGCATAACACTATCTATATGAAGCAACCATAGAGCATTTATTTTAGCAAACAAGAACTCCGCCATGAAACTGATTTCAATAGGTTGCGTCATACTTGGTAAGTTGTTTTACCAACGGAGTAGCAAAGATTCTTTTGTACTTAAAGCATTTCAACAGGGGAAACGTTTACGAAAAGACCCTTTGACGATAGCAAATCTTTGAAAAATAATCTTGTATTTTTAAAAAATAGAAACATTCGCCGTCAAAACCAGATAAGGCCGCAAACGAACTCGACTGCAGGAAATTGAAGTTGCAACTGCAATAATAGAGGAGAGAGCAGCAAGTGCACATGTTTTCGAGACCTGGGAGGACCTCAATATCTATTCGAAATAGATCACTGTGCTAACCTGATGGCAAATTTTTTACATGGCTGGCTTTTGTAAGAAAATTTACTCTTTTTACAGTTCTTTTCAAGAAAATGATTGAAAAGAGCGAAATAGAATGTAGGAGGAAATAATAACTAATGACAATAGGGATTAAAAATTCGACCAGTAAATAATTAAAAAAAATTCTTTTAACGCAGTACAGGAAGAAGATTATGAAAAAATTTAAAGCAATAATATTCAGGAAGTTTATAAGACATAAAATGATAAATGTAAAACAATATTATTAAATTAACAACACGATTTAAAATAAAAACTTAAAAGAATTACTATTAGTCCCTTATTTATCAGTTGACAGAATCTTTACTTCAGTCGTTGATTTCGGATGTTCGTAGTGTTTTTTTTAACTCGAATCAGCATTGCCACTATTGAGAGGATTTTATTTTTCTTCGAAAGTGTCATCGTTATTCATATCGGATACTTCCCTTTGCAATATTTAAGATCATTTAAATTAGTTAAAATAATATCACAAAATTTTTCTAAAGCAACAAAAAATTCTAAATATTCTAAATTTCAAATGGAAATTAAATATTTAAGAGAAAATTCTTTACCTACTTTTATTTAGTTTCCTCCAAACCGAAATCTGGTGGAAATAAATAGTTTGTAATCAGAGAGCGATTGTTTCATGTTCTGGAATGCACAAATAAATATTAGCGGAATAGCGTGAAACAACCTTTATTTTCACGAATCATCGCTTTTATTTATTGAAAATTACGTAATACCGGAATTAAAATACGAAAAAAGAATTGAAGACAAGTTCTCCTCGTTAAAAGCAAGAAAAGAGATCTTTTAGTATTTTGATGTCCTTCAATACTTGTTTCTGTATTTTTAAATTTTTACTCTTATTTAATTTCTGTGTATTTTCATTTCTTTCGTCGCCATTTTAAAAAAAATTTAATGATACTTAATGCATATTTCTGTGTCCCCTCTGAAACTTCACATTTTGTCAATCGTATTTTGACGCTTATGAATTCAGTCCTTGAAATGGTAAATTCATATTAATCAATATGAATAGTAAATCCATGTTGTTTCTTCTAAACTGTGTGTTAAACACAATAATAAACCTAAAGAAGTCACGTTAAAACCGAAGACTATCGATGATGCAGCCTTTTGTTGCACGTCCGTTCTCTTCCTCTTCCAGCCATTTTTCCTTCTATCTGACCTCTTTCAGAATTGTGCATGTGTATAGAATTCCGAGCTTTGAATAAAAGGGCTTTTAATTTGTGCTGCGATTTCAAAGGATGAGATTACCCAATGGATTGCTTCTGTTACGTTTGTGATAACTATCTCTCTATATATAAAAAGCTAATGTACGTGGCCAAAAATTGCTCTTATTACTTATTAAGGAATGTAAACATATCGCAACAATGGAATGTAAACATATCGATGTACGAAATTTTCAGCAGAGTGCTTTATTTAGTGTTTTTACAACTGCACTTAATTCAACACTTTGCTAATTAAATAAAATTATTACATTGCAAATGCCGCTCACTGTGTGAAACACTTCATTCAGTCAGAAAATGTAAAATAAATTAAAATAAACTTTATTCGAAAAGTATAATAATAGAGAGTGAAAATAGGCTTAACCAACAATATGGATACTTGCTATACCTTAACTACTTTAAATAATAGACTTCCAAAACTATTAAGGCTCATTTCAGTTGCTTTTTTAATGTTGCGAAATTCAAACTCATCCATCAAAATATTCATTCGCATGTATTTTCCAATATTAAAATTAAGATAAAAAATTGCTTTTTTTTATCATTAATTCCGAAACGATTTTCACTTCCGCTTATATTTCATAATATATACGCTTTTAATGTCTGCCCACAATAATTTGTTGCAGAATGATTCAGTTCAACTCATACTTTGAAGTCGTATCAAATAAAACTGAAATTTTTAAATAAATATTCCAAAATTAATCTTTTAATAACTTAAAAAGTCAATAATATTGGCGAGAAAGCTGGTTGCCAAAGGCCGCTAGTATGTAATAAAACATCAACAAAGCATATCTGATTATGTGGGGAAAAGGCGTACTTTATTTCAGCCTAAAATTGGGGCCTTTCATGAAATATATGTGGAAGTTTAATTAATTCAAAAAGTGTTTGTTCTCCTTGACATATTTTGGGACTTTTAGAATGGCTCTTAAAAGGCAAATAATATCGGAAGCTTTACTAGGGAAGAAAGAAATAACCGGTATCAGCGTTTTTATCATTAAGACAACACTACCGTGCAAAAGTTGGTCGCCAGCCATAAAATCTTTTCTATTCTTGTGGTAATGCATGTTCGAACACTTGTTCTAACATGTGACATCCACGTAAACGGTAGCAACATATGCGATCAAAAATTTTGTCAAATGCCCTTTCTGTGAATAATAATCTCCTCCCTGCCTCATTAAGGGATGCCACCTAGGATAATTAAGCCCCGAAAGTTCTAATCATTGGTCAGTCTTAGTACCTCCACCTCTTTTCAAAGCTAGTCAGTATCAGGAGTACTGACACAGTTTGAAACGAATGAAGAAATGACAGTCTGTGCCTTCAGTTTACTTTGGAATATCATGCCAAGTGAAATATTGTTGTTTTACTTTTCTATTTATATATTTTTTTAATATTCTGTGCATTTGTATTTTCAAAAATGTATAATATTCTCAGCTCTCTTTACCAACGTTATTTGAATTTCATAACATATTGTTTATTAAATTATTTTACTTTTAAGGTAAAGTCTATGTTTTATTCTTAACTATCATCTGACAACTTTCTAAATTTTGATCAATCATTCGACGTCGATAAAGCCTTCATGCCAATTGAAAATGAGTGCTGTATTTCGATTCTGAGGCATCGCAATAAAGTTGGTTCTATGTTGCTGGAATGGAATTTTTAAAGAATATTTTTGGTGGAACAATCGATATTTATTACTGAGAGTTATTTCCGATTATATGATTGAAACACATGTTGCGCCCCTCTCACACTTCTAAGCTTCTCTATATATTTTCTTTGCTTTTTTTATTCATTTGCTTTCACGTTATTTTTAAATATACAGTCTATCGGGCTGATTAAAAATATACCTGATTTAAATCCTTTAATGTACGTTTATTAAATTATTTTATTTTAAGATAAAAAAATTATTTTTAAAGCTGATTTTTCGATTTATAATTTTTTTACTTAACGTCTTTTTTATTTTTTATGCGAGTTTATTCTAATAATCATATATATGGGCGCATTTCTCTTTTATTTGTCTTTGTTGTTTTCTAACAGATATAAAAGTAACGTTTTCCTGTAATTGGTAGCTCTTTTAAATGTAACGCAGCGTTTTATATTTCTCTTATACGAGAAAGTATTGCAATTGTGGATAAATTTAAACTAGATATCGACAAATTTCTACGTTTCAGACCTCCCACAGTACGAAAATTTCGTTTTTGACATTGCGTTTCTCTATCTGTGAACACGATAACTCAAAACATATTCAGATAGATGAGCGTAATAACTTCAAAACGCACAAAGCAGTCCGGGATAGCCTGGTTGGTAGGGCGCTGGATTCTCATTCCTTGGGTTGCGAGTTCAAACCCCGAAGACTCTCTGTGTATATGGTGGTTGGTGCATGTATAAATTTGTCGTAGTCCCACAGTCATCCAAGTCGAGATAATACCACTGAGGGTACTGGATCAGAGGTGATCGTTCTCTGATTTAGGGCTAAATTACAATCTATGAATGAAGTTCGACCCGTGAAATGGGCTGTGACGCGTGAATAGCTAAGATATACTCTTGGCCCTAGATGGCGCTACTGAAACAAGAAGCGCTAAAACTCGGTTTAAAATTGCTGATTTCGTCAGCGGGATTGTCTATAAGTGCCATGAGATAACAACAAAAAAACTAAACACAAAGCTCGATACATAAAATTTGTCATACAGATTTTGCATCTAAAATTTTTATTCTTATAAAATTTTGAGCCAACTCTGTCAAAAGGTTGACCGTAGTTCGGGCTGTACTTCCGTATTCATGTAAACGCAATGAATTATAAATGCACACATTTAAACCACTGAAATTCTGTATAAGATCTTGTGATCAGTCGGGAAAAAGTTACTTAAAATACATTTTTGCACTGTAGATTCAGTAAAAATGCTAGATACACATGAAAGATTTTTAATTGCCTACTGCTATTCACCAATGCAATGCAAGGCATTCGCTGCTAAAGTTTAAACTTTTTTTTTTTTTTTACATTCCACCATACTTATTATTTCCGTTTTACAAATTTAAGATTTTTTTTTTTAACTTTTTGCTTTCTCGCCTACAAAGATAAAATATTGCAATCGTCAAAAAATTAGACCTCGAGGTTCTGATGAATCTTTGATATTCAGAGCTCCATAATTCCGAAAAATTCATAGATGGAATTACGGGTATCTGTCTGTGAATTGAAAAAAAAAAAAAAAATGGATCCTATGAAAGCCCATATGCATATGACTCAAAAACAGAAAGAACAATATATCTGAAATTCGGTATACAGATTTATCATTAGAAATGTAGATACATAATAAATTTTAGATCAAATGTTGTTCTGCATATTCGAGTGGTTTGGTTTAGCTATATTAACGTCCCGTTTTAACTCTTTAACATCCAAGCACTTTTCAAGCGGCACTCCCTTTAACATCCAGACTTTCTCGGCGTGTCTCTGGAAGACATGGACTCTTCCTAGCTGAGAGGCAGTTACTTCCTGGGGTTCGAAGTAATAAATCTGTCATCGCTCTACTCTGAGCAATTGCCTTACGATTTTCCGACCACGAGTTGCCTTTTCTACCGGCCAAAGAGTTTCATCCTAATGTATTGACACTTTTTAGCGTGAAGCGTTTCGTTCATCGACTTTTGGAGGTATTTTTTTTTCCACCACCAAATATTTGATATTTATTTTATAATATAATTTAGAAAATAGTTTAAAATTTTATATTAGATTTCCAAACAATTTAAATAAAAACTGGTATTAATATCAATTTCCAAAACATCTTTATTTTTTCATCTAATTTTCGATATACTTTTAGAATATTAATTCAATTTTTTGGCAAAATTAAATAATGCGTCATAATTATAATATAATTTCTTTTACATAGTAATAATATATGACATGCATAATGTATATATGAATACAATTAGGATATTTTTTACATGATATAGATGTCAATGCAATTCAGTAATAGACGAGATAATGTTTTAAATCTTCAATCTTCATTTAATACTGAAATAAAAACATCCGTTGAATAAAAAATAAAAAATTTAAAAAATGTGAAAGCAACACCTTTCGAAAGACATTTCGAAAATAAGGCGTTCTTTTAACATTCAGCTAATAAGGGGAGGGTACGGGGTTGAAATCTGAGATCGGGATGAGATTTAGTAAAATGATAGTATACAGTTAGAATGTTCCTTCATGAAAATATTAAAACGCAATGGCCAGTCAATTTCGAGAAAATTTTCCTCAAACTTTTGGTAAAGCTTATATACTGATAACTTGACTCCCGTCCCGATGGCATGGTTGTCTAGGTAACCATCTCGTATACGGAAGGTCCGGGTTCGAACCTGGCTAGGAATTTTTTTCTTTAATAACTTTATTCAATTCAAAATTTTCAAATAAATTTAAATGTTTATGCTTAAATTAATATGTTTTATGTCTTAATGTCTTAAATGCTTAAATTAATATGTTTTTAATTTTTTTCATCCAAAATAAATATCTATTATCAAAATATATAATAATAAAATTAAAATTTTAAAAGAAAAAAATTATAAATACAGATGCTTTTTTTAAACAAAATAAAATTATTTAAATTTAATTATTTACAGATAGTTTTAATTAATATGCTACTTGTTTTTATGCAAGGATAAATGTTTATTCTTTTAATACTGAAATTATAATTTAATGTTTAAAGGAAAAATAATTAAAAATATAACACTAATGGCTACAGATAATTTAACTTCCTTGCATAATTTTCAAAGAATTAATTTTCAAATTCTTGGATTTTAATAATAATAAATTATCAATTCTAACTCAACGAAACTGTATTTATATCAAAAATTGAAGGGAGCAGCTGATATTTGTTAAATATGTAAGCAAAGTTCCCCAACTGCAGTAATCAAAAGAAATAGTAGAGAGTAGGTGTTAATTTATTGAATGCGTAGGCAGATGGTTCAAAACGTATACAAAATTCTTATTTAATCGAACATGATCAAGAAATAAATTCTTGTGAAGATAGTGTAAAAATTCAATCAATTGTACACCATCAATTGTCATCACCAATTTTTAATAAGATGATAAGATATGCATGGTACGTTGCCCAACTTTCTGTGAAAGAGAGATTTTAAATGCAAATGAAGTTGTTCTCCCATAGATCTCTTAAAAAATCCTTGCTCTTGTGGACAATCATCATTTATCAGTTGTGCAAGATGTCGAAATATATTTTGTTTCCAATGTTTTTACTAAAGTTACCATTCTGGTTCTTGTATATAATTTATAATTAACCTAATTAATATCTTGTATATAAT
>JAPMOR010117716.1:312724-341364 GCA_026543865.1 Argiope aurantia
AATAATTATCATCATTTAAATTATTTATTACTATTTTTTAAAATATTAAATTACAATTTAAGTACTAAATAATAAACATTTATACTTGCATAAAAATAAGTAGCGTATTAATTAAAACTATTTGTAAATAGTTATTTAAATTTAAATAATTTTTTTAAAAATGCTTCTGTATTTATAATTTTTTTCTTTTAAAATTTAAATTTTATTATTATATATTTTGATAAAAAAATATTTATTTGGGATGAAAAAAAATTAAAAACCCATTAATTCAGAGTATTTGTAAATTTTGAATTGAATAAAAGTTATAAAAAAAGAAAGAAAAAAACCCTAGCCAGGTTCGAACCCTGACCCTTCGTATACGGGACGATTACCTAGATAACCATGCCATCAGGATCATCAGAACGGGAGTCAAGTTAACAGTATATAAGCTTTCCCAAAAGTTTGAGGGCAATTTTCTCGAATGGACAGGCCATCGCGTTAGTATTACATATTTTTAATATAAACTGTTATGCTCTTTGAATTTTTGAATATAAAATATTATTTTGAATTTTCGATCATAATGCAACTCATTTTTACTAATCTTTTAAAATTTTTGTCAAACGAAGAGACTACATTACGTCAAACGTTATAGAGGGTGTTGCCGAATTCGACCGACAAATTCAGAGGGGTGATAGTAGGCATCAAGAAGATAAAGAATCACCATACAACATGGGGTCCCAAACGACGTTTAGGAGGTGAAAATCTCAAAAATAAGGAGTCGGCGAACTTTTGGAAACTGTAAAAATTTAATAAAAAAATAACAAAAGGTGTTTCAACTATGAATTTTTTTAAAGTGAAAGCACATTCTTAAAGGCAATTTTTCATGTGAGTAACATGCCAATATGATGAACCAGGGGGTCGTAAAATATTGAAAACGAAAAAAGTAGTTTAGAACCCTTATCCGTAGGCGTGTGGACAACGTTTACTTAGATATTGCTATTGGTATATTATTTGTTCTATCTGTCCATTAGCATTCGCTCGGTCGTAAATTAAATGCATATCCGCATATTCGTCATTCGTGAAATTTAACATGTTGTTTGCGAATGAAACTTATCGACTATCAATTCTGCACTGTTCTTTAATGAAAATAAGCTGCTTTTAAATTCCTCGAACCATCAATTCTGCAATGATCGCAGCTTTTATATTCCTCGAACGCATGGAAAATTTAGATACGAGAAAACTTCTTCTCGTCTACCTTGTTCCAAATCCTTGTATTCTTAGAGCCATCCTCTTCGCCAGGCTAATTGTCTCTTCGATGTCTGTTTTTGCGATTTTCACAGAAAAAACGTCTCCTGCGACCCTATGTTTTATGATAATTTTTAATTTCTTTAATGCCTACTATCACTTCTCAAGATTTACCTTTCTAATTTGGCAACACCCTCAGTAAACATCGGTACCGATGTTGCAGCGATGTTTCCTGGCAAACATTTTAGTTTTTCTTTAATATCTTAAAATCTCCTCAATTTTCACGCCACAGACTTAAGGAGTATAAAATTCCTTATACTTTCAAGCTTTTATTTTTCTTAAAGTTTTAATATTTTTGCAGATAAGTGTTCTAAACTACTTTTTCGTTTTCAATAATTTACGACCCCCTGGTTCATCAAATCGGCATGTTACTTGCATGAAAAATAGCCTTCAAGAATGTGCTTTCACTTATAAAAACTTCATAGTTCAAACACCTTTTGGTATTTTTTTTTATTAATTTTTTACAGCTTCCGAAAGTTCGCCGACTCCTTATATTTTTGCAATTTTCACCCCCTAAACGTCGTTTGGGACCCCACGTTGTATAGTGATTCTTTATCCTCTTGATACCTCACATTACCCTTCTGAATTTGTCGGTCGAATTCGGCAACACCCTGTATATCTCATCAATCAAATCAATTCGATAAATGAGATTACATGTTTTTAAAATTTCATTTAATACTGACATAAAAAAATTGTTCAATAAAATCCAGGAAAAAAAATTAATCAGCAAAATATATTTCGCAAATACATTCCTTCAGTTTTCAACCTGGACACTTTAGTTCATCATAATTACTTTTTTAATATAAACCGTCATGCTAAATTTTTCGAGCTGTATTTCTGATTTTCAAATGTTATTTTAAGATTTCTATAGTATTGTTAAGAAAAGATATTACAATGAAATAAAATGAATTTTTGAACGAAAGTACCATATTAAGTTTCCACAAATTCACGCATGAGGGAATCGCACATAAATTTTTAGTAAATCAATTTTTAATCATTGAAATAAAAGTTGGAACAAATATACACAATTTTTTTTTTATTTTTCATCTTATCCTTCTTAAACTTTTAAAATGTTATTAAAACAATCGTTTATCAATCATAGATAATATGCCATATATTACTGCTTAATTTTTTTGTACATCAAAATAATTCAGTAAATAGATGGAATGATTTTAAAACTTCATTTTACAATGAAATAAGAAAAATAAATGAAATTTGAGAAAATGTTTCAAACGACCAGCTAAAATAACATTTTTTGGCCAACCATCATCTTTGCTTGACTGATCACTGTCGCTTTCATAAGTAGCAGGTAAAATTTTAATTTCTTCAACAGTGAATTCAAGTTTTTAACTCATAATGGAGAAATAATAAGGGTTTGAATAAAAAAAAATTCTGATAATAAAAAAAAACTATTCACAATATGTAAAATAAAGAGTAAAAATCCACAACTGAATAAAAATTTGCAGAATGGCATTTGTGCAAGGAATTCGCCATATATACAATTTATCTCACCCTATGTAGGAGGAAAAAAAGAAAACTCCCAATCTTTTTTGGGTCCTTTAATGCTATTTGAAAGCCATAGTTTGTACTCGGCTTCAAAATTCCGACGGTATTTTGATGTCAGAATAAGACGCTAGAAATAAGTACAGTAACAAGTGTCGCTACCCATTTTGTGAGAAAATTGTGATGTGAATAGGCCGCAGAGTCAATGCAATCATTTGTCTTTATATCATTACAATAGTCTTAATATTGAAACAAGCTTCTGATGCCTATCCAAAAAAATAAAAAAGTGCCGATATCTTTACATATCATTCATCGTTAACAGAGAACTTCAGTGGAAAATTTCTTTTATAAATAGCCATAAAATCTTTCCAATTTTGAGATAACAACACGTGGAAATAGAAACTTAAATCCCTTTCAAAACACAAAATATGAGCGAATAACCTATTTTGTGAATCCCTCCCCAACCCTACCGCCTTAAGGCACTGGGAAAATTGTGAAAAGGCCGCGATTGTCGGAGATAACATGGACCTCTTGGAGTGCTTAGTACAGTAGCCACTTTTAATACCCATCGCCCCTAAAACGCAAACAGGATCCCGAAACTGGCCGACTTGCAGGTTATAGGAAAATTTCCAAAGTGCCCCAAACAGCCTGGTTGGAAGAGAGAGGGGTTTAAAGCAACATTGAGGCTATTTTGGGACGGACCTCGTGATTTTGAACCACGGTCAGATGACGTGAGTGGCACTTAAGCTGGCATTTCCCCTCCAAACTTTCACACCACTCCAGCGGGAGGATGTTTGGTCCCGATGTGCATCAGACCTGCTTACACGTCGGTTCTGCTTTGGATTCGGGTCTTGAACCTGAAACTCTCCGGTTCCAAAACCGAGACATTACCAGCAGGCCACCGTGAGCCTTGTACGAAAGGATTGCCACGCGATCATTCAAAAATGCAATAACATCGATAAACATTTTAATTAATGACTATCCAATTTTAATCAATCATTGTATTCTTGGTACATACCATTGCATACTTCATTATATTACAAATTACAAAACTCGCCATATTGCGTCACTAAATGCGAAAGCTTCCTTCCCTACAATTCCCCAAATGTAGAGACATTAGAGTAGAGAAGTAGAACATCGAAGAAAATGTTGGAAGGCAAAGGGAGAACGCTCTAGCTGGAATAGCATGAAATTTTAAATTATATTATTATAAATCTCTTCAGTTGTAATCAGTAAATGACCGACTAATTCAGGAAATTACTTAAAAATTCTAGAGCATATTTAAATTAAATTTGTCGCTTTTAAAATTAAAAAAATCATTATATTATTTATGTACTGAATTCATTTTTCATGACATTAGACATTGGATTTTGAATTCAGAATTTTTTAATGTTACTACACTTAGCGTGTCAAACACATTAATATGCGTTCGTTCCTCTTTTATGAAGGATGGAAGAAACTGACATTTTACTAAGAAAACTTTAAATTTTAAAAAATCATCCCATTAGTGAAGAGTTAAAAATATTAGGATATATTTTGAAGCGCCAACACTATTTAAATCAGATGTGTTGGAACTCTGTATTGAAGAGAAGAATTGAAACTTTCAACAACGCTTTTATTTGCTTTGTGCAATAATTTCAAACTATTTTGTAAAAATGTAGCTCTTGTATTTGGGAAGATATAATTTTTTTTTTGGAAAAATCCCAGATATATATATATATATATATATATATATATATTTGGAAACTAGATAGATTTGGAACATAGATATTTGGAAAAATCAGTATATAGAGTATATATCAGTATACATTAGTATATATAACTACATAGATATTTGGAAAAATCCCAGACATATATATTCCCGCAAGTTTTTTTAATTTATAAAATGCTGCGTTTTCACCCAAATTGCACGAAACTTGTTGAATGTGTGAAAACATATTATAGTATTATATTAAAATTTGAAACGAATTTTAAAATATTAAGAGGAATATGAGTATTTTAATAAATATTAATTGCGCATGCATGAATTATTGCGTATTTTCCTCTCATAATTTCAAAACCAGATATATAGGGCAGCATATATAAAAATTCCAGTGGAACACTATTAAGAGTCAGAAGGATACAGAAGCTCAACGAGGAAGGGTTTTCTAAAAATCGATGTTCTTTAAATCTGAATCTTCGAACAGTTATAAGGAGCTTCATTAATTTAGAAATATGCGGAATTTAAGGCTATTTCTTATATAGGCATAGTCTAACACAAAATTCGTCAAGCCTTCAGGGCGAAATCTAGTGTAAAATGTCAAAATCCGCAAGCCTCTAGATGCTTTTGGACACAAAGTATATTTTATCAGGGCTAAATATGTAATCATAATAAAATAAAGACAAAGAATCATGTGCAGATATATTCAAAACTTCAAATTTCCTCTTTTTTTTCTATTTAAGTAGAAAATCATTAGCGTATTTACTAAGCGTAACTGTTACAAGTTTAGTATTGTTAGATTAATATCCATATCAAAGCTACATGAAAGGTCTTTTAAATATAAACCTTAATATTTTGAACCGTAGTCAATTAAATAAGATGAAGCCTTAGGTAATACACCTTTTATCAACTTCAAAACAGATTAGTGCTCTAGTATTGGCTTATCAGTTAGAAGTAGGAAACTTTGTGTGCTTATAGAATAATGTAAGAAATATTTCATTAATTGACATTTTTTCATTTTGGATGTTATATAAAAATCTAATTATTGTAACTTTTTTATTTCCAATCTCTACAGGCACTAAGTGTTTTCATATAACTGACTACCTTATTTAATGACATTTTTCAATTGAAAGTATATGTAAAGTTACAATTGTTAAAAATGATTTTTGTGTTTGCTTAGGACATCCTGAATATGCATATAAAAATAAATATTTTTACATAGACTCTTAATTTAGATAATTTGTTTAACAGTAGAGTGCGTCTTTTGAAAGAAAAAAGAAAATTTTTGAAAAACAAACAAACATACTTTTAGAAAGATATAGAATTTATACTTCAGCAAAAATATATACTTTTCGAATTTTATTTTACGTACATTTTTCGCAGAGATTTCCACACGAAACAAAACAAACCTCCAGAAAATACAAAGTTCACCCTCTCTTCCCAGGAGAGAGAGGAGATTATATATACGTTGTTACTATATGCGGATCGGGAGACTTGATAATGCCCTTCGCTGAATTTCTATAAGTGATTTGCGTAGCTGGAAACTTAAAAGATAAGTCTCCGCAAAGGATACTTGATTGAATTTTTTAACGTTAAATAGCTCCATATAATACGTAAATAGAAACTTTGATGATCGGCTTTCGTTGACGGTACCCAAAGGGACGTATATATAATGCTAAAAGTACATTCATGGAATATTTTGAAAATGATTTTAAATAATAAAATGCAATTCTAAATATTAACCTTCATGAGCGAAATTTCGGGATGGAATTGGCTTTAATATTCATATTTCTATGAAATTTCATTTCGTTCATTTAATGGATATGGATATATTAACATACTTTTATAAATAGCTGAAAAAATTTTGTAACCTAACTTGTTAATAAATAAAATAATTTACAAAAATTATAGTTCTGAATTTTTTACAATCAATGCCGAAGGAAAATTTTATTTGTAAAAAACATTTCCATCCAATTCTTGCCCGTGGAAGAATTTCCATTATTTACTCACAATCAGAGTTGAAAGACTTGGGAAACATGTTTGTATCAGTGCATTTAGCTACTGAGGAAATAAAATGGGAAATTTTCATCCTTTCTTTCTCCTAACATTCGAGGTTTGAACGAAGCAGGAGTTAAATACGTGAAATATCATTTGAGGAGAAGAATGAAGAACAATGATATATTAAATAGAAGGAATTTTAAATGACATCCTAATCTTCTAAACTTACTGATTGAAGTGTACTAACTGTTGAACACTTCCTCATAGAACGGCCCATAACATCAATAGTAGAACCAGAGATATCAAGCAAAAATGATATTCGATTCTTTAGATAACAAAGGTGATTCGATTCATTTGGAAACGTTGCCACTGTAATGATTTAAACCATCTTCAATATCCCCACAAACAACAATTTGAAAAAAAAATGCGATTTACTAATCTGTTCTATAAAGGAAGGTAACCTTCCTGCCTGTAAGGATGTTTTTCTGAATCACATGCAGCATTTGTATTGCTAATGCTCAAACTGAACTAGAATTAACCCGACAGGAACTTAAAAAATTTGTATTTTGCCAATGAAAGATAATGAATAGTGTTAACTTTTTACTTATTATTCTGGAATATGTTGGTATTGGTTGTGTTTATTCGTGCTACGTTGAAATGTGATTTTTTAAAAACCAGTATGCGAAATCTTTTATTGATATTAATATTGTTTGTATAAAGACTGCAAAGTTCGCTTTTGCAGTTTTGATTTTTTCCCTTTGTTTTAATATACTCCGCTATCTTTTATTTAGTTTTGGATTGGCTTTTCTGTTGTTTCAGCGGAATCTTATTCGTTTTAATATTAATTCCATTTTTTTTTTAGAAATTATTCAGTTCAGGATCACAAAGTTCGAGATCTCATGCCTCATCCCTGCGCGTCTTATTCGTTAATGCCACGCAGTACTCTCTCTATTGATGACAACTTGTCCTAAATCTTTCATTGGCTCTGTGTGAGTCAACTACGAGGGGTGATCCAAAAAAAAGTTTACAAGCGGCAGTATTTGGAAAGTAGAAATTGTGGATGGGATTATTGTTACCCAGAGTGGAGAGAAATGACACTAGTTGTCTTAGACCGGTCGTTCGAGCAGATAGTGTTAGCGCTGAGACATGAAATAGCGACAGTAATGGCAAGACGTCTAGAGAAGTGGTCTTGCACAGAGGTGCCAGCCGTGATACTATTTATATGAGCCAAGAATGTGTCCCCATCAGACATTCACAGACAAATCGTTGAAGTGTATGGGGGGGGGACGAAGCAATGAGTAGACAACAGGTGACGAAATGGTATCGTTCTTTTGAAGCGCACAGAGATTGTTGGAAACGTTTAGGTGGGATACAGCCCCGATTTGGCTCCCAGTGACTATTTTCTTTTCCCGGCATTGAAAAAAAACTTATTAGAAACAAGGTTCGTATCAGACGGTGATGTTTAAAAAGGTGCCGAGAACTGGCTCAATATCCAGAGACCTGATATTACCAAGATGGGTTAAACAAATTGGTCCATCGGTGTGATAAAGGCCTCAACAAGTTTGATGAATATGTAGAAAAGTGACCGCCACATATGTCTCTTAATTACCATTTTTATCTTGTGTATTGTTAGTAAAGCATTTTTCCTTTGCCTTGTAAACTTTTTTTGGATCAACCCTCGTATAAGCGTAGTTGGGGCTTTTAAGATGGGATGTGGTGATCGAAATATCTAATTAGAAGTGAAAGTCGTCAAATAACAGCAAGCAAACTTCCATCTAACCGGCAAGTACTATCGGTAGTACTTCATAAATTGCAGACGGTTCGACTGTTCCAAAGTGAAAGTGAAAATTTAGTAGAGCGTGAATGCCTCAATTTTAGAAGGACAGAATTCTTAAAACAGCGACACCTCATTGCGTCGGAAAAGACATTATGTAATTTTATTTATGCAATCTTTAAAAAAAATGTCCGCTTTTGGGAAGAGACGCTGAAAGAACATGAGCTAAGTTTATATAAGATTTAAATAATTTATTTGCCATTGCATTGGAGAATCAAAATATTTTTATTGAGTTAAAGAGAGCTCAGGCAAGGGGATATCAGTAGGTAGTCAATACGAATCGCTAGCAACGCTTGAAGAAAGGAAATTATTGAAAGTAAGGGAAAGTGAAATAAGTTATGATTCATCGTAGTTTGGATATCCCTGGCAGTTTCATTGGTTTAATAGAAGAATCGTCAAGCATCGAAATATTTCTAATCAACTTGATCCTTTATTCTTAATTGCTTACTTCATTTTTGATGAATAGCAAAAGGTATTTACTCTTGAAATGTTTATATTTTTCAGCTGTTCGATTTTAAAGAGGTCTAAAGTGAAAGTCCTCAAAAGCTTTTGCTTTTTTCTTTTAATGGTGTATGTTAAAATATGACAGAGTATTCATTCGAAATCACTGTTCCATTTAACGACTTTAATGTTTTTAAAATAGTAATAAATTTTAGTTGCTTTGAAGAAAGTTTGAGCTTAGGTATTTAAATCTGGAATCGGACACTTGGTATTTAAATGAAAAATTAGACACTTCAGTAATTTTTGATAAAAATTTTAACATGATATCTAAATGAAGAGTGATGTATTTCAGTAATTTTTGATAAAAATGTCATTGTTTTATCCAAAAGACACATCACAGAGTATCATAATATTGAAAGAAAATGAATTATTCATTCTAATGAAGTTTCTCATCCTTTAGGAAAGCTTTTTATCATTATGCTATCCATTTTATTTATTAAGATTGCTTTCATTTGACATTAATTTTTGATTCTATAATGATAGTCTATTTTTATCATTTATAAAATGCTAAAAAAAGATTCTATTGAATATTTATAAATTAAGTTTCTTAAGAATTTAGATACGAGGTTGAATAAGAAGTTCGTTCTTGTTTTTCTTTTCAAAAAATAACAGTAGAAGATTTCTTTTAACAGGAAAGATTTAGAAATTAGATATCAACTTTAGATTTCTGACTCTCATTCCAGACCTCCCAGGTTATTCTTCTTTAAAGCCAGCCACTAAAACTATACCTGAATCTCATTGCTGTTAATAATGCTTTTGAAAGCCGGGTAAATTAATGCAAGATTTCTTAAGTGTGGATGAAGAGCTGAAGCAGTGTCTCTTCCAATGTGTCGAGGGCACAGAATGCAAGAAGGCTATTCTTTATTTAGCTATGTTATTAAAAAATTAATTCAGATTTCCCTTAAAAGATGAAATTTAATATTTTTATAGCAAAATAGTAAATTTTTGAAATATGGGTAGTAAGTTTATATTTTCAAGTTTTTAATTTTTAGAATTTTCCCCTTACATTTTTATTGAATTAATCTCAATACATATTGACAAAAGCAAATATTTCTCTATATTGGTACAAGTTAAAAACACTGTTGGAGATCTTCAACTTAAATAGCAGTACTGTGCAGTTTTCAAAGGAAAATTTTCTCCTTTTCTTAAAAAAAATTAATTACTTAATTAAAATGCTGTGCTTAATAATGTAACATTATTAGTACACTATTATGTTGATTCCACAGGAAGCGCACATATGTTCTACATGGTACGAAATAAACAAAAGACGATACACCATTCTTTAGGTGATACATCCATTAGATTCATTATCTCCCAATTGTTTTCACAGCTTAATCTGTTTTTATAGAAGGAGAAGTGTTTAATGCTTCGCTCAATTCTGAACAAGATCCATTCAATCCAAACTGGATGGGATTATATGAATGTAATAATGAGGCATAAAGGTCTCGGGATTTGGTCCTTGAGATTAAATCCTTTTCAATAAGCCGCATGAAATCGCATCGGCGAACTGCTTAATACATTAAGTATTCTTATTATAATATTGATAACCACATCGAAGGATAAAGGTATTGATGCTTTGCTCTCTGCCAGGGTGGCAGCAGTATTGTAACGATTTTATGTTTAAATTCTAATATTATTAATTTTTTTTTAATTTCTGAACAATTTTCTTTATAAAATTGTTTAAATTTTGTTTCTTCATTCCTTATTTGGGAGGTTCCATTGATTTTTATATTTGGTTAATTTATATCTTAATTCTGCAAAGAGTGAATACATGTTTTTAGAATGATTTCCAGACCATTCGATTATTGCTTAAAATGTAAAGACACTTTCTTTTAACATTCGATCTGGTAGCTTTTCATATGGACAATAAGTTTGCATAATTTTTCTAAAAATTGCCAGAGATATTGATTTTTATTCCTCTTTTACTAATTTCAAAATTCATCAATCGTGGTAAGTTTGTGTTTTAAAAGGGCTCCTTTCAAAATACCGAAGGCACAGTAGTTCAGAAGTGAAACATCAGGGGATTTCGCAAGAATACGTTAAAAAGGTATATATATTTTGAGTTTAACATAGAATCAAAACGCTGAGATTTGCACATTCCTTCTAAAACTGCACGAGATCGAAGCACTTTCCCATTCTCTCTTTTTCCTTCCTGCTTATTTGTTCTGCTAATCGTTTTGCTTCCGCCATGACTCGGATAAAGAAATCCTGTAATAAGTTAAAAATTGGATTATATCCATGATATTTTAAGGAATAAAAATCGTTAAAAACAAACCTCAACTACTGGTTCTTCAATTTAAGTCTTGAAAGAAAGCCGCCAGGATTATCAACTGTGTGGTGGAAAAAAACCCCTTGGAATGTCCAATCTATTGTCCGATCATGCCTATTAATTTTTCTAAAATATTCGATCTTCCATTAGAATTTCAAATTGTTTTCAAAGTTTCTGCAAGCTTTATAGGACTTCTATGCTTAAAATCGTTATAATCATGACTCATATCATTTCAGCTGCCGTCTATCGCATCAAGGAAAGTATAGAGACAAAGAAAAGTGTCTAATTGAGTTCAACAAGAGTGATTTAATCTGAGTTGAATTAAAGTAAGGTTATAAAATTGGCAATAATATGTTAGTACGGAAAATTTCCTTTTATTAAGCATTAAAATATGATTAAAAGAAATGGTATTAGGATGTGTTTGAACTAGGGATTCCTAAAGATCTAATGAATGATATAAACTACTCTAAACTAGATTTCAAAAAGAAACGAAAATTGGCAAGTTAGTTTACATTTGTAATATTCATTTTGACTCAACAACAACGTTTTCCCCATCTTATTTATTTCACTATTATATTCTCACGTGATTCTTTGTACAATGTGATAGCTGTGCATAAGATTATTGTAATCAAGATTTTTATTTTTTATTGAAGTGCTATTCTTGGGATTCTTTTATCCAAATAGCCTATTAAATGAAGTATTTGATATTTACAATTATTTGCCTCACGAATTTTAACGAATTTAATATAGCTATAAAAGGTGCTTTGAACCTTTCCTATTAACTAATCGTATATTCATATCTAGGAAACTAGTAAATCTTTTAACAAGGATTAGTCTTTAAGAAATTATTTACTATAAAATTCGAATCTATGAATTTATCGTTTAAAAAGACGATGAATATATTTTCTATAAAATATGCTTACACATTTCAACTATTAAATCCGTATCTTACATGCCGTTCATTCCAAGATGTTCTTTAAATTTATTTTCAAATATAACCGAAAAATGTAATAAAAACTGAATCGGTCCATCTATTTAAATTCAATCCTCGTGGAAAAGCATATGAAATACCTTCTGATTTTAAGCTCAAATTCATAAAATGTAATTTAATTTTCAATATGAATTTAAAGTTCGGGCATAGTTAAAGAATGACAAGAAACAAAATGAATATTAAAGCTATCAGCTTTTAGGGCTTGATTGTTTGATATTGGCGACGAACTTCGTTTTTGACAGTATAATCTTACTGATGAATTTTCAATAGAAATAAATATTATTATACTATGCTAGGCCCGTCAGCGAATGCATAAATATCGAAAAATTACTTTATATTACAGAGCTGAATTCGATTTGTAAAACTAGAAAAAGTCCTAAATATAACTTAAAATATTACATATAGGTTTAACTTAATTTTTACATTTAGCTGTGTATGCCCTTGCAATCAGGATTGTGACTACTGGCAATCCAGGTAGATGGGCTTAAGTAGGATGAGAAAGCATGCTGTGCCTATCTGAGGGAACCTTAGAAAAATACTTCTACAACAAAGAAAGAAAAAATTACATTACCACATTGTAGCATATACATGTCATTAGAAAAGGGGACCTCGGATGTTTCATTTTATTACCTACAGTGACAGATATAGCGATTTGGATTCACTTGGTATGAAAGACTAATTTCCTAAGTTAACATTACACAAGAACTATTGGAGATGGATTTCTGAATTTGAAATCGTAGTCAAATGATAAATTTGACAGAAAAACTGGAGATTCATTCTCTAAAATATTAGACAACCTCAAAGAAAACACATTTGACTTCAGTGACAGATGTCACTTGCATCAGATCCGCATACAAGACAATGATTTGAGATTCTGAATTCATTCCTTCCATAATAGCAGAAGCTCCAAGAAATACTAATGAGGTTATGAATATCTTAAAGGAAATATAAAGAAAGAATAAGAAAATCATTTAGAAATTTTTGTAATAAAATTCAAATATTTTATAATACTACTCTGTTTGAATAAATAAGCTAAACTGAGTCAGACATTTGGCAGATTCATATCCCTAAACTATTATTTAAAGTGAATTTACAGAATGGCATTATTTATAGTTACGAAGAGGCTTTTCTTTTTAAAATAGTGGCAGAGCTTTTATATATAATAGCTCTTACAGGCAATAATTAAAAAAAAACCGAGATCCTCACCAGCAGGATTAAAAAGAAGTTCTGTTGTGAAGAAGCAAGACTACTAATGATGGAATTTTCACTTCTTATTTCAAACAACTTGAACTAAACACATTTTCTGAGACTGTAAATGATTATGCAATATTATAGTAATCATTTTTCGCAAAAGGCAAATTGACTTATTTATCAAAAAGATTTTACCAAAGCCTCTTATACAATTCAAAATTTGAGCAGTGTAAGATTTTCAACAACAAAAATAAGGAAAGTTCAAACGGTATTCCTTAGTTTCTGAGTTATTGCTCTGAAATTTTCATGAGAGTTTTATTATATGGTTTTAATGCTGTTAAAATATTTTAGCAAAACTCATTTGAAACTTATGAAAATAAATGAATAAATTTTCTTTAATATTATAAAACTTTAAACTGACCCAAGAGCATCAGATTGTAACAAAGCCATTTTTTCAGGTTTCATAAATAATTATAACTAAAATTACAATTTTTATCCAGTTATCTCGAATTTCCTATTCGAATAATTCTGTAGATTTTAGATTCCCAATCTTCAAACCATCACTGCTGAACTAATAAAATATACGGCAGTAGTGTATATATAATATAGGGTTATACTAGACAGGCAAAATGCCGGGATTCAAGGTCCCATCTGTGCTGTTATAATTATGCTACAATACTTTCCTCCAGTACTGAAAAATGCCCATCCCCCCTTAAATTTAGAATTTATTACTATTAAGTTAAAGGCAATTTAAAAAGAAAAGAGTAAAGAGAATAATCACAAAAAATGTCCAAAAACATTCAGAGAAATAGGGCTCATGACAAGCTAAATACGAAAAGTTTTTTTAGAAAGAACTCTATGAAAGAAAGGGGGAAAAAAAGAAAGCATTGAGATTCATTTAATTCGAAGGCTATGTGTGATGACCACTTCAGCATGATGTTGAACATGGCGAAGATATGGGGATATTCTTTAAATTAACATACTAAGTACATTCAACAGAATGCATGTCTTGACCCCAGGAGCTAGCGCGTCCTCTCACCGTCTGAGTAGATTAGGAACTAATTAAAGATTATGAAATGTCAAATTTGTTTTCTATATATTCAAGCCAACATAACTTAGATAGTGAATAAATTCTATTACAAATTCAATAATAAATTATAATTACTTAAATGGAAATAAGTACTTGTTTATCACATGAACAAGTTTTTATGATGGGAAATTATGCTTTGAGTACTCAATCAACCAAAATTTTCAAATAACGAATAACGCACAACCCATTAATTTTTATCTTTTTATAAGAGCTTTTGTATGCATATTGTAAATATAAAAGCAATTTCTTCTGATCTTAAGAATGATTAATAGATTTATATCTGGATTCTTCTTCACTGAAAAATAACTTTCACAAAATGATAAAAATAAATTTATGAAAAGTAAATAAAGGAAAATCCAATTTTATTAATTCTTTGATAATTATGTTAATGTGTTGTCATTTAGATTTGTTTTGCATCTTCCATTCTGATGCTCAAAACGATTTTATTTATTAGTTGATTTTTTAAAAATTACTCTTGGCCCCACATCATATTTGTTCCCGGACCTCGAACTCTAAAGAATGGCCCAGGAATCAAGTATAGTAGTATCAAAGGACTATGCAGTTGTTTATAACCAAGTCAGAAAATCGGGGAACTATGTTGAAATTGTGAATGATAAATTAATGGTTTTATTTTTATGTCTAAGACATATTAGAAATATCCAGCAGGAATGGGCATTTTCTGAATGATTTCATCTGCCACTTAAATAAACGTGGAATGTATAAGATTCCTGATTTACCTTTATTATAAAAGCTATTATCTTATGTCTTGTGATCATTGAATAAAATAAGTTTCATGTTTAATTCATTTAAGAAAATTAACTGTGTATTGCACTAGTAGCTGTGCCCGCTTCTACGTCTGCGTTAATTTATATGTAGGTAAGAAAACATGTATATTTTTATATACATTTTATATTATTTGTATTGAAGAATTTTCAGCCATTTAAGATTTTTTAAGATTTTAACAGTAATTATTTATTAATCCAAAGATTTCGGATAAACGACATTTTGAGTCTAAAATTTGGCGCATATATAAAAAGACAGTCTGCTTCTAATAAGTGGGAGTATCAGTAAGTAATGAACATTTTTGAACGCAATAATAAAAATGCAATGAATGACAATTCGAAATGGAAATGAAAGTATTATCAATTTATTGCAAAACTGCCATTCAAATTGAGGCATTTGCCCTAATGCTGAATCAATTTGAGAATCCCTCTCTCTTAGAACAACGTCAACTAGTTTGAGGTCATCGTGAGAGTAAAACTTCTGCCAGATAAGGAATCTATTCATGAGCCCAAACAGATGAAAATTTGAGGGTGCCAAGTGCAAGCTATATGGTGGGTACTCCAAAACTTTCCAAATGAATCCATGCATTTTTACTCCATTTGTGCAAAATTCACATCGGCTGATAGCGCTCTATGAGACCAGGATTTTAAAACTGATTTAGCGTTGGAACAAATGCCTCAATATGAATGGTAGTTTTATCGAAAAGTAATAGATTGGTAATACTTTTATTTCTATTTCTTATTATTATGGTGAACAGGCAAAATTTTTCTTAGTTTTCCGGCCCGGTGAACAACATTTAAGACTTCAGAATATTAAATATTTAATTTTGTTGCCGTCTATTCAACCGGTGCACTACATTTGGCAGAATAACCAGCACAGCTACAAGAGGAATCAAATATCGATATTTTTACTATTGTTTTTAGTCAGTCGACTAATATGGCGGATAAAAATTTGTACCGATTGTTACATTTATTGACTGTTTTGATCCAGGAATGGTTATGGAAAATGTGAGTGTTAATTTTATACAAGACCGGAATAGTTTGATAATAGAACAAATGCAAATTTCTACTTTCCCGGCTTCGAATTTTACTAAAGGAAAGAAGGAATATTTTATTTGCCCAATCATTTCTTTTTCTATTAATAAATTTTCAAGCTCTTATAATTTATTATATTTTACTTCTTTATGATATTTTCTTGTCTAATGAATAGCTAAAGCCAATTTAGTAACAACAATGGCAGCTGTTGTTACCACTCTCTTGCAATGTAGACATGCTAAGAAGAATTGCTTATTTGTTGTCAAATAATATGAATTCAATATAAATTAATGATTTAGGTAAAATGTATAAATAGAAAATAGATTTATTTCTTTAAAATTTTATTTCTTTAAATGAAGTTTACTGCCTTCTGCCATTATTTCATGAAAAGAACTATATTTTTTCAAATGCTTTTTTAATGATATCTGGACAAACATGTTTTGTTAAAATAATGATAAATAAAATGTTCAAAAAAGTTCTTAAAAATAAAGCCGTTTCTAAAGACATAAATGACCCTAAATGAAGACAGATTTCTTGTTTTTGAATAAACTCATTCCACACTAATAATTCCATAAATTCAAATTTTTCATTTAAAAATCCTTGAATCAAGTTTTATATTAAAAGCTTTATATACAACTTTTATATACAAAATCTAAAGTATTAAATTGTAATCGTTTTTTTAAAAAAGCAATACATTAAGTTTTTTTTTTCCTGCTCATGAAAATTTTATTAAAGACCCGGTTAGATAGGTAACTAGTGTGTCAAGTGGACAAGAAGTCAATTATTCCAGCTGCTGATTGTAAAGTTCTAACTTTTTTTAATTTTTGTACATAGCTAACTCCGAAAAAAGTTATTCTTGCTGACAATTTAAAATTGAACAGCGTTTAAAATAAGTTCGAATGTTTCAGGTACAGTTGGTCGCTCGTTTTCGATGTGGAGGGTGAGGACAACACAGTAGATGTCCGCCATAAAAATAAATTGTAGAGGAAAAAATTCCTTATTTCAGAGACTATTGCATTCAGGGTAAAATACCTGAATGGAAATACAATGTTTCTGTCGTCATTTGTCTGTATTTCATTTTGCATGTGATGAAATTTTAAAAGTTGACTTTCGACAGTTTTTTTTCTCTATACAGACAAAGAAAAGAAATATTGCAAATTATAGGAAAAAGGAAATCAACTCCTCTTGCTGACATTTCGATGGACGTATAACTGGAGGTTTCAGGAAATGATACTGTATTTTCGCTTATCTTGCTAAATAAGTGGGAACTTTTCAAGCATACATATTAAAATATCACATCTTCCCCTGAATGCTTAATCAGTAAAGCTACATCTGAGACATTGTATTTGTGAAACAAAAAATACTCAAGGAATCTTCCCAGAAGTTTACTTTCCAGCTTAAACGTTATTTCGTATATGAAGTATTATCCTTAATGCAAAATAAAAAATTCTATATATGTACTTGGAGACAAATGTCAGATATGACATTCATTTATTCTTTTTAATAATTTTACATTATCAGTTTTAATATATATATTATATTACATTTCAGATAAAAGATTTTTTCAGCAATGAGAATTTTTGCTTTCCATTCTTTAATGTAGTCTGTCTTTTCATTATTAAATCACATTTATTTAGAACCCTTTATAAATGCTTTGGAAATTGCATATCAAAATTAGGGAGGGGGATATAAAATATGTTAAGCATTTTAAAGATCGATACAATTTAACAGTTCCAACCCGTAATTATAAGTGGGTTGTGTATTATTTTAAACAAGTTTAAAAATATGTGATTATCCGTTTTTAAGGCGGCACAATACCATCGAAAAAATTTCTTAAAAATTTTAATGTTTGGAGTTATATTTTAATTATATTTCATGTAGAATAGTAATACTATATAATTGTTCTCCACAAAAATTAATTTATTTCTAAAATTTCTGTAAATTAAATTTTTTTAATCTTTCTAAAAATTTCTAAAATTTTTTCAGAAATGCAAATTTTTCCAAAATTTCTTTTCCAGGTAGCTAATAATATTATACATAATACTTGCTATAGATTCCCTCCTGCTAATAACATTTAAGAATTTATAATTTTTTTATTGTGAAATACACAAAGAAAGTTTGAAATTTTCATTAAATTTGGCTTTGAACTTTTTAAAAATATTACCACACACGTTTCAGAGCTAATTGCATAAGATGTTTTATAATGCATATATTTTAGAACATTCATAAAAACTTTCACACCACTTCTTTAATTTTTAAAAAACTTTAGGCTTTCGAAGTAGTAAATAAGCAAAAACACAGCATGGGGAAAATTAATTTAAACATTTCATTCATCAATACCACGATATAAAATCCATCCAATTTGTCTAATTTTTACAAAATATTAATTTATTCTTAATTTTTTTAAATAAAAAGTTGTAAAACAATTTATTGAAATAAAGTTTAATGTTGGTTTAATGAAAATAAAAAAAACTTACAAATGATTAATATTTCAAAAATTTTAATCATAACAACTTACAATAAATAAATGTCTCAGTTGATTTAATACATGTTTCTGTTATAATCATGAATTAACAACATATATAAAAAATAAGAACACTTTTCTTTTCATTGTTTTAGAAACTTTAGTGTGTCGAAAATTGTAAACGAACAAAAACTAAATAAGCTTTAATTTAAAACTTTCATTCTTATGGTGAAAGTTAAGTGTGGACAAACTAAAAAACTTACTTCATTTCAATTGAACTATACGAGCTTGAGAGTGGTAGAAAAATATAACATTTCATTTTTTATTGTGCTCTGTATTAGCAGATCATCTGAAATTTAGTTTAGTTATATTAACGTCCCATTTTAAAGCAACACTAGGGCTATTTTGGGACGGACCTCGTAATTTTGAACCACGGTCAGATGACGTGAGGGGCACGCGAGCTGGCACCCACCTCTCCAAACTTTCATACCACACTATCGGGACAGATCTGAAAAATGGGCATGGAAGCATTTCTTGTTTCCTCTCCTGTGATGTATCAAAAATTTTTCAGTAACTCAATAAAAATACAAAACATTTCTAACATTTTACAGACACATTTAGAAAGATTCAATTTAATATATGAATCCATAAAAAAAATCGATTTTTTTGAGGATTTTTTTAGCTCCTGTGTCTCTTTAAATTATTTTTGGTCACATTATATAAATGTTTCTTGTTTTTATAATAAAAAAAGGGTGAATTTAATTTTTAGAAAATTTTATTTATTATTATATCTAATTTCAGAGAAGATTCCATTGTTCATACGGCATGAAATGTTATTTGAATTATGAATATATGCGCTATCATCAAAATTTGGCATGAGTATTGAAGAGCGGGTTGGGAAGATAATTACAGTTAAAAGTAAGTTTATAGTTTCAGATAATAATGGCAATTAACCTGCATAGTGGAAGGTAATTTTACGTTTCTTCAACTTTTGTGTTTTGAAACTATTTTTGTATTCTGTAACAATCTTAGTTTTGTAATTTATGTTTTCAAACTAATTTATGTTCATTCATGTAATTTATGTTCCCAAATTTATGGAAAAACCTTTTTAAACAATTGTAATGTTTAATAGATTCACATGAATTTTACATTGACTGTTTCTATTTTTTTTATAAGAACTTATAGTGGAGGACTTAAAAAATATAAACTTACAGTTAAACAAATATTTATATTTATAATTTATTAAAAGAATATTCCCTCAAAATATTTTATTAAAATAATATGGTATTAATTCTTTAATTTTTACTGAGAAATAATAATTTTATTTTAAATATATACTCATTTATAGGTATTTCATCAAAAGTAAAAGCGATAGCTATGAATGATATTTTGAGGACAATCCAAATTTGATATTGAGAAGTTCTTTTATTATTTGCTGTGACAGATTTCAGTTCATATAGTGTCCAAGTACAGAAATTTAGTCAGTATAAGTTTAATTCTTTATGCATATTGTAATATATATCATTCAATAATCAAGTTTAATAATAGTTAATGGTTCCCTCTTTCAACTTGCAGCACCCCCGATCGAAATCCTCCATAGCCATCGGGCTCCAGAACTTGCAGATCTTGTCACCAAGACTTTTCGAGGACTCTAATCTTTTGCACTAACACTGTATGCATAGGCACGACAACAACAACAATAATAGTTAATAATTATCTTCATTTGTTTCAGCTAGAATCTTATTTTGTTATAAAACTTAAATAATGTGACAATTTGGTTCCGATATCCGTGTGCTACATTTAATTTGAAATTATGCTACAGATTCTACGTTTTCCGTTATTCCTCATTATTCGGTCATACAATTCTCATTCTCTGACATTATACAAATAGTTAATTATTATAAATGATTATGTATTATAATTTAATTAGATATTAAATATATAAGGTATCCGACTGTTTTAAAATTGTTCGTTTTCGATGAAATAGAATTTTTTAAAAGAATTTTTTGTAGCAGTTTGATAAACTTTCTAAAACTGTCTTTTCATTCAGCGTGAATTTCAGAGTTACGCTGTTTTAGTATCGAGTCATAAGTAAGTATCTAAATTCTAAAAAGCATTCCGAATGCGAAAAGCTGCATTCCAAAATGGAAGTAATACAATTCATTCCTGCTTCAACTCCAGCTTTACTTAATTTAGTCATAAATTTAAAAAACAAATCTGTTTCTTACTACTTGTTTTTCAAAACAGGTAGAAAGTAAAAAAGGATCGGGGTTTAACCTGATTTAAAAATGTTTTATTTGGAGACTTGATAATACGAGGACTTTTGAGTCAATGAAGCATGGATTCCGTCCACAAAAAATTAAAAGGATAGCCAGCAAGAAAAGTATTAGTTTGTTTGAAATTAAAGGTTAGGGAAAATATCGATTATAAACTGTGAAGTTTTAATGCCTTTCAAAATCTGTAACTATTATTTTGAGTTGTATTAAAACTTTGAATGCTCTTTCTGAGAAACATTTCTGAAGAAGAAAACTGTCGACCATAGCAATGATTTTTTTAAAAAGTTATTCAAGCTTTTATATGAAATTTTCCAAAATTGTTTTCTGTAATTTGCTTGATATTTTTCTCTAAAAACTAAGTTCGATATTAAAAGCAAGTAACATTTTTAAATGCGAATAAAACACATGTTTATGAAGAATTACTAGTTTTGTAACTGTGCTCTGGAATATTTCAAAATTATTTTGAGTGACAACAAATATTAAAAAAAAAATAATTGTCATAAAAATACTCCTACAAGAAATTAGTATATTTAGAATATAATTCCGTGTACGTCTGTTGGCGTAAGGCTAAGAAATTTTTACACTCCTGACACACTTCGCTGCAAAGAACGAATATCGGTCTTCGTCGTATAATTCTTAAACGGCCTTATCCACACTTTTTTTTTCTTTAGATATAATATTAAATTGCTTCTATAAGTTCAACAGGTCGCTGGATTGCCCATTCAGGACTCTAAAAGGTTAATACTTCAGGATATTCGGAGTCAAATTTCCATATAATTCTGCACCAAATTCCACCATCTTTGTGAAAAATATCTGAATCTCTTTTGAATTCTTGTGAAAATTCCTTCGTTTTAAAAACTAATGCTCCTAACAGTTATGTAAAAAGGAAAACAAAGTATAATTGAATATACGCGATCGTGTTCCAAGGTTTAAGAACACATTCAAACAAATTAATATTTCACATGGTTAAATTTTTTCTACTTATATCTTCATTAAATTTTCAGCAGAAATTCAGTTTGCCCTAATTTGAGCATGCTTAAATTTCAACAAACCTCTTGAAATATTTGGAGTTTTTGAATTAAATCAAAGTAAAATATCATCTTCATGTATTTGATTCTTTCAAATAGAGCAATGAAATTATTTTGAAGTCTATAGAGATGTTTCAACAAACTTTTTAGCAGTTCAAAATCAAAAATTGACAGCAGATTTTAATTGGGCACAGAGTTGATTCCATGGAGAGATTAGGTTATCCGATATGTTAGGCTATAACGATAGTTGCCTTTTCTAAGAAAAACAAAAGATAAATCTGAAAAGTTTAATTTCTTTGTCAGAATTTCTCTATCAAAATTCATGATCAAAACTCTATGGAGACATGATGGCCTAGTGATAAGACGTGGCAGCTAGAGCAGAAGATTCCTACTCTAGAAGAGAATCTGATGCTATTGAAATGTGGCGTAGAGGATCAATTATCCTTCACAACGGTATGGCTTTTAAACTTGGAGAAGGATTGCTGACTGAGAGGCAATCCAGCCATAGTTCAAAATGACGAGGCCTGTCCCAAGTTAGTCCTCACGTTGTTTCAAAGCGGGTCATTATTACAACTAAACTAAACTTAGAAAGGATATTTTTATTTCTTAATCTCATAAGTTTTGTCTTATTGTCTAAGTGCATGGAATAAATACATATTTTGATTTCTGATAGAACAACACTGAGGTGGTGAAAACTTTAATATCTTAGTGTGTTCAATATTTATGAACAAAATTCATTAGATTGTATGCATTCTCAATTATCTTAAATTGATTCACAAAGCAAAAATGCGAAATTAATCCTTTCTGTTATTCAATTCACATTTAGATTCTGCTCTGATTCAGACATACTGGGAAGATGATTTTGCATGTTTGGATTTTTATGCAGTCGTACGTGTGATTTTTTGACATTTTTTTTTCGTTTATTAATGTGAACAAAATCATATGTAACCTTACTAATTTTCATATGACTAAAGCATCCAAATATTTCAAATTGTTTTGTACTTAATTTATTTGCATAGAGCATATAGTAATGATATAGCGTGAGGTTGACAAAATCATTGAAAAGATGACACAATGGTGCCTTTCTTCTAATATCAGAACAAAATTACTCCCGTTTTAGCAGTATTATTTTCTCAATTTATATTTTTAATTCCACATTCATGAAAATGTTCTCATTTTCCTTAGCTATTTTTGAAATTCGTTCAATTCTTAATTAAATCAGGAAATCAAGACAGTTAAATTGAGCATAAATATACAAGACAAAAGTACAAACTTCTTGTTCAAAATCTTTGTAAATGTCTTGTAGATAAATAACTCAAAGTATGAATAATTAACAGCAATTTTATTCCCCAAACAGTCAAGATCGATTAATTCTATTATACCTATTAGTGAGAATATTCTTTATATTATATATATTTCGGGTCGTAAAATCAGATCTAACGGAAGTCCCAAGACATTTCATCGTATTTTGGAAATTACATCAGTTTAGCCTTTAATTCATATGTCAATAACTAAATTTTAATATGAGTACACTGCTGTTTAATTTTATAAAAAAAGGATGTTTGTTTTTGCATTATTTTGTACTCAAAGCTATAGTCTATTCTATATTGTATTTTACTCTCATTACACATTTTTTTATGTTATAAAGCTTACCTTGGTAAGGACCTCCAGCGTGCTGTTGAATAGGAGTTTAAACTTGGTAAAATCTATATGCAAATTTCTCAACTGTCTTTGGAGATTCAACTACTGGTTCTGTAAGCATCTTTTGTTTATTTTCTGAAAAGAACAAAGATACACTTATTTGACTAGTGTTGATGAATAATAAATTACGCATGAAAAATACAATGCATAGAAATCTTACATTTGTATGAGCATTTATTCTTATTATTATTCGGAAATATTACTTTATTTTCCTTTTGAATTATATTTGTTTGATTGTATGATAATTGGAATATTCTGTTTGCATGAATTCAGTTTTGAAATTTGAAAAATTCCTCAAAATAATGAGTCCTCTTTTATACGCTTTGGTGCAGTTCAGTTTAGTCATATTAACGTCCATTTTTAAGCAACACCATGCATATTTTGGGACGGATTTCGTACTTTTGAACCGCGGTCAGATGACGAGGGTGACAACTAAGCTGGCACCCCCTTTCCAAACTTTCATACCAAACTATCGGGAGGGCGTTTGGCTCCGATGGATTTGACCAAACCCGCTTTCTCGGCGGTTCTTCGGTGGAATCGTGTCTCGAACCTGAAACCCACCGGCTGCAAAGCCGAGACCTTATTAGAACTTTCTCGAAAGTTTAGAGCGATCGTTTCATATTCACTAAAAAGATTTTAATTAATTTAAAAGTTATAATTAATTTAAAAGAACTTCAAACAATAAAGCCTTTTGGAAGAAAGCAATGAAAGATTTAATAAAAACGTGTAATTTCAGTTCATTTGTATCACGAATAAAAAAAAATGTCGATGAAGAGTAGTTAAAAAGGCAGAATTTCGTCACTAAATTTTACCAAATGGTATTTGAAAACAGGTGAAAGTTAGCATTATTTGCGGAGTACTTATATGTGCGAACAGTTCCCAAATGAAACAGGTTTTCATTAAACCCTCTCTATACAGATTGCTCCTTTCTCCCCAAAGTGGCTTATTTCCCTAAACATTGCCCCTTGTCATACATTTTCAAGCTTTATTTAAATTAGGAGGTAATTGTATGAAACGCTGTAGCGATTGACAGTAAAAAGTTAAAAAATTAATTTCTGTCCACATAGAATAAAAATGACATTTAGTAATTTTTTTTTTACATTAACCTATACACAATTTGAAGAAATATGTTTATTTCAAAATTTAGAAGGGTTTATCACATATTTAGACGTATAGAGTTTTAGAAATACAAATTTATCCAATGCAAAAAAAAACTCATTTGCCGATATTTATCTAGTAGAACATCATCTAATCATGATTTGAAGGTAATTTGCTAATCACGTATATTGTTACTCATATTATGTATTGTTGTTACGTATATCGCTGCTTTGATTGGTTGACATTGCAGCTTTTGTTTTATACGGAAGGGAAGAATAAGAATAGTGTCGTGGCTGGTTCGGGAGTGCTTAACAAACTTAGAAAAAGTTAACAAATTTATTTCAGATTCGTTGGAGTTACTCTGCTCAGTAACTCCTGCTTCTCCAAAAGCCAACACTCGAATGACCTCACTCTTTTAATTACACTCCCGCTAGTTGTCTAGCACCATCTATGAACGTTTATTTCCTAACGCTTCAAAATCCAATCACTACACCCCCAACGTAAGATTAGTGTTTATATGAAAACATAAAACATACCTCTGAATTAAAATTATGAATTGGATTTTAAAACGTTTCTAATAACATTAAATTATCCACACACAAAAAAACACAAATGCAAAGTAAACTCGAATGAATAACTAATTACTAATAAACATTTAAGAAAGCAATGAGGTAAAATAAGAAATGCACAATTGAATATAAATACCATCTTGATAATAAGAAACTCACTTATCAGTTAATATACATTAATATATACTTGATAATGTATATATTCACTTATCAACTAATAAACACAAATTTATAATGAATATAATCACCTAGTAAACATTAATACATAATTAAGAAAGGATTTCACTTGATAAACATTACTCAAATGATATTTCAAATATAACCAAACTGCTGAATGAAAATTTATAACAAACACTAGAAAAAGTTATATTCCTGTAACTAATCCTAGTTCAAATAGTTTTGCACATTATACTTTTCTTAACCAAACTTGCGATTAAACAATTATTCAACATATTGAGAAAATGATAATCAACAAAAAACATTAAAACAAATATACATAAATAGCAAGCACAAATTATTATTATTTTATAGTCACTAATTCCATATTGATATATAAAACAGAAAAATGATATTGGTACTAAAAAAAATGTTTTTCAGTCTATTTTGGTAATAAACGTGACAGAGCATCAGCCTGCGGCATTTTAGAACCAGGGCATTGTTTTAATGTTATGTTGAATCTCTGCAAGGCAAATACCCACCTTTGTAATCGAGATGACTGAGGAGCGCACTTGGTCAGATAAGGAAGGGGGTTATGATCGGTAAAAATGTGGATCTCGGATCCAAACACAAGGGTTTCAAACTTTTTCAAGCTCCAAACTATAGCAAATGCTTCCCGTTCGATTGTCGACCAAGATTGTTGGCTTTTGTTTAATTTTTGACTTGCATAAGCGATAGGGCACATTTTTCCATCGACAGTCTGTGATAAACACGAGCCAATCCCGACTGACGAGGCATCACAATGAATCACAAAGGGCTTGCTCATATTCGGAGTGTGTAGAGTAGGAGCGTGTAACAATGCTGATTTTAATTTTTCAAAAGCGACACTATGAATTTCACACCACGGCAACACATCAGGGCTTCTTTTCTTTGTTAGTTCCGTTAATGGAAAGGCAATCTCGGCGAAATTCGCAATATAATCACGATAATAGTTGAACAGGCCAAGAGCACTACGTAGTTGTTTCTTGGTTTCAGGTACGGGCAAACAAGAGATCGTTTCTAACTTAGTTGGATCAGCTTGATGCTTTCCTGAGCCAATTATATGTCCCAGGTATGAAATTTCAGATTTCGCGAAAGCACACTTTGAAAGATTAACAGTTAATTGCAGATCTTCCAATCTATCCAGCACCAAATGAAGGTGTTTCAAGTGAGAGGGAATATCATTGGAGAATATAGCAATGTCGTCAATATAAGCACGGCAAAATTCTCTGTATGGCGACAATGCTTTGTTCATTTCCATTTGAAAAGTTGCAGCTGCATTTTTCAGCCCAAAAGGCATTACCTTTAAACGATATTGTGCTCTATGGGTCTTAAAAGATGTATAATCCCTCGAATCTTCTTCCATGGGAAGAGAATAGTACCCCTTCAAAAGATCTAACACACTAATCACATTTGCCTGTCCTATGGAATATATTAATGCCGTTGCGTCTTCCATGGGGAAATCGTCGGTTTTAGTCGCTGCATTCAAAGCTCGATAATCCACGCACATCCTGATAGATCCATCCTTCTTGTTTACACAGACTATAGGATAAGCAATGTCAGCAGAGCTCTCTTCGATTAGATCTAGTTTTAGGAGTTCTTCGATCTGGGAGTCTATTTGTGGTTTCAGCGCTTCAGGAATCCTGTACACGTAAGGTTTTTTCCTTTCTTTCTCGTCCTCTAATTTTATCTTGTGATGACCAACCTTTGCAACTCTAACTTGTGAAGTAAATATTGAATGATAATTCCGCAATAAGTTCAGGATTTGACATTTCACTTCCTCAGAAAGATGTCGCAAATCCACTTGATCTAATATCTCTTTCCAGTAACATACATTTTTATAACTGGGGGATGAATAAACTTCTCCAAAGTCTGCATCATCTTCAAAGATCATGCCTACAGCATTAATTCTTGGATAGTATTTCCGAATTTTATTTGCATGACAATGCCGAAGTTTTCCATCGCTAAGTTTTACTTTATATGAATGTGGAGGGCAGTGCTCGATAACTTCTGCAGGACCAGTCCAACGGGCATATAATTTGTTTGATGAATCAGGTATTAATAAATAAACTTGGTCACCTGGCTTAAATTCCTTAGAAGCGGTTCGGCGGTTAAAATATTCTGCATATGCCTGCTGTTTACCAGAAGCGATGAGAGATGCTTGCTCTGCAGCTTTTTCTAAGTTTATTTTTTGTTCCTGTAAATAATCCACGACTGATTTCTCCATGTTTAACGGAATGGCAATATCACCACGCCAGCTCGATTTTAGAACACTGAGAGGTCCTCGTGCTTCACGTCCATACATCAACTTGAATGGCGAAACACCCGTCGTACAGTTAGGAACTTCCCTGTACGCAAAAAGAATATACGGAATGTATTTATCCCAATTACTCGGATCAGTTCTGATAATGTGATGGAGTGAATTTTTGAACACCCTGTTATATCTTTCTATAAGGTCATTCCCAGCTGGATGGTTAGGCGTCGTAAATCTGGGAGCACAACCTAATCTTTTCATGAATTCCTGGGTTAACTTAGAAATAAAGTTCGTTCCATTATCACTTGCAATAACATTGGGTATTCCAGTCCGCATGAATATCTCCAATAAAGCACCACACGTAGCTTTAGCCGTTAACGAACGAAGAGGGATAGCCTCCGGCCATCGAGAATGCTGGTCCATTAAACATAATACATACTTATGCCGACGAGCAGAAGGGGGTTCAATGGGTCCTATTAGATCGATATTTACTATCTCAAATGGCAATTCCGGAAGGAGAACAGGAGTAATAGGAATTTTATCAATCATTTTTTCCGGACTCCTCAACTGGCATTCTTTACAGGATTTACAAAAGTTTTTAATATCATCTGTCATATTCGGCCAATAAAAACTGTATTTAATTCTTTCACTAGTCTTTTTTAATCCCATATGGCATCCGAAAATTGATTCATGTGCTAATTTAAGAACTTGCCGTCTCTTATTTTTGGGCAAAACCAGCTGACTCACTTTTTCGCCTACTATTTTATCCCGGTGGAATATTAATTCATCATTCATAAAAAAGTTTCCTTTTCCAAGCGATACATTTTTTCTTACTGACTGCAAAGTATCACATTTTTTTTTTTTTTTTTTTTTTTTTT
>JAPMOR010117716.1:349507-441852 GCA_026543865.1 Argiope aurantia
CAACACAGTTTTGTATTGAGATACTTTTGTATACAACACAGTTTTGTTTTGAGATACTTTTGTAAAGATTTCTAAGTGCTTGCCTACATTTATTTCAGCTTTATTTTATCTATATTTTATTTAGTAATTTGCTCTTGAAAGTTATTTCCACTTCCATTTGACGTCTCAGTTAGAATCCATACTGAACTAAAAGAAATTTGAGAACTGAGAGAAACTGCTATAAATTATTTGAATTTTGAGAAAAAATTATAATATATTATATACATATATATTGCCAAATTTCATTCTAAGCCAAGGATATGCTATTCTAAAAAAGTATTTTTAAATATTTGAAAAAGCATCAGAATCTTGGTAACATATGACAATAATTTCAACTGATAAATTACATTCCTGAAACAAAATCATTTCTCTGAAACAAAATCAATTCTGTTTCCATGCAATTCATTCAGTATCATGTTTGTTTAATGATTGGATGCCATAAAAGAGTTTAAATGATTAGCAAACTCTCTATAGTAGATTCTGCAATATCAGAAACTAAAAATAATTACATGTTCAAAGCACTTGATTTGATTTCAGAGAAATAAATTATGAGCATCACCATTTCAATACGCATTTAACGTCTAATGAAATATTCTTTTATACGCAAGAATTATACCTTTTTGGGCCTTTAAAAAAAAGGAACGCAATTTGGATTTTTAGGATGTGTGATAATTTTCAAATCTAAATATGCAGGAGATCAATGATTTATAATAAATTATCAGTAATTTATACAAAAATAAGTCGTCGTAAACCTCTGTTTAAACCTTCAGTGGCATTCTTTAATTCCCTTGCAAACTCTAGTAACATATTGGTAGAATTCCCAATTTCATTTTTTATTGTATTAAAATCCACAATTCCTGGCAGTTCTCCTTGCAGAAAAACGCAGTGACTATCTAGTTTTTTTTTAATTTTCGCAATGTATCTTCGTTCATCTAAGCCTGAAGGCTTAGATTCAAGTTCGTACATTAATTAAATTTTGAATCAATTAATACATTAATTAAATCTTGAATTCAATTTTGAATCCCACTCATGGATCTTTTTTACCAACGGATAAAGGAATTTCACAAAGATTTCATCTCCCAAACCTCTAACATGAGTCCTTTTTTTGCCAAACCCATCAGTTCAATGAGATTTTGTATCAAGAACTCAGGTAAACTCAACTCCACTCGTGCTTCTTTTTGTTTAAACAATTTAATCATCTACATATGGACATGATAGAGTAGATTGAGTAATTGGAACGTTTTTAGTTCCTGTACTACTCACGGTGGCCATTGACTAGGTTACTTAACAAAGAAGGTTCAGGAGAGTCTCCTGGAGAATTTGGTTTAGGCATACTGATTTTCAAAGGTTGCAGTTTGAAATCATTCTGGAGCTTGATGATCAAGTAGTAGGTGAAGCTTGTAACAATCTAGAATTTGAAAATAGTTGGAATGAAATAGGTGCCCGTTGATAGTTGAACACGAGATGGAGGTTAACACAGAAATGAAGACAGCATTATTTGGGTAGAGAAAGAAATTGGAATGGGCACGAGTCTCCCACTTGTGCGCTCTTTCAAAGTCCCATAATGAATGGGAGTTGTACATTTTTTCCACATGAATGGAATGTGATTTGTCAATGGTCTTCTTGGTGCGTGCTTCCAGCATTATGGAAACTGAGTGGTGATTGACGGTGAGTTTATTAAGTGATACAAGTGGACAGTGAATGGAGAATAAATACTAATTTAGTTTGGTGGGAATCCCGAATTAGATTTTAACATTGGAAAGATAACATCAAGTGTGAGAGTTAGCCTCTGGAGTCATGGGATGGTACGTAGATGAATTTAGGTAGGCCCGGCTTTCCAGGAATCTAGGTGTTGATGATGATGAGGCTGGCTTCGCTTGACACTTGTGGCTGAGTGCCAACCGTCGTTAACAAGAAAGAGGCTTGCAGAGAATGATGACTTTGGGCACATGATTGTTTCAACAGAGTAGAGTACTGATAAGAAGGGGGAATGTCGGATCTCTACCATGAGACTGTATACGGGTCTGGAGCATTGGTTGCCGATTCAGCTGGATAAAGATTAAGGAAACAGTCATAACAAATGCTGTAGAAATTGTTTCGATCTCAACAATATCAAACAATTGATTGTAATACTATATAATCTAACATATATTTTTTAAATTCTTGTTAATTTCAACAAAAAATAATCACAGTTTGAGCATAAACATTTATCAAAATTCTTTTACGTCGTTTATCAGCAAGAAAATTTTAAAAAGCAATGGTACACTAGTTAAGGCATCAAAAATTAAATGAATTCAGTCGTTTAAAAATTGTAATTTTTTTTTTGAAATCAAGCGTTTTAAATGATAATCGATTATTGCTACTGAGGAAATCTAAGAGGAGGTTGCACTTTTAAAGTGCTGGCAACCTCAATTGGTATCAGTAATACTGATTCAAGAAACCCGGAACTTGAAGGAAAGTCACTAAGCCACTTGTATTGAATTATTTTAACCTTTCTATCGAAATTTCTCACATTTTTAGTTCAAGATATGATGTGTTATCTTTGATCTGCAAAATTTTGCTCAATACGGAAAATATTTCACTTTATATATAACGATTGAAAATTCGTCTTTTTTTATTAAAGTCACTCAGACAATTTTTCCAAAGTACATTAATACTTTGATTTCACCTAGGAACATTTTTCGTATCTTTTGCTCAAGACTAACAACTCAGTTATAATAATTTTATTCACTTCTATTTAATTTGATTTCTATAACGCAAAGATAGAACCTTATAACTCATTTTTGACTTCGTAAATATGTTATAATTTTGAAATTTTATACATTTGTATTTTCAAGATGGTAATACACTATTTTAATGTTTTCAAAATTTAATTATCGTTAAGCTAATTAATTAACAAGTTTTAATTGAATATCATCGTCCATAGTGAATTTGAAAAAAAAATGGTTTCAAAAGACCACAATATTTATAATATATTACAATTTAAAGACTAAAAAGTGGAAGAAACTCAAGAAAAATGTACTTTTTAGCATGCCAATAAAAGGCAGTTTTTAAAAATTTAGCATTTTCAATTAATATGTTTGTTGAATTATTTTATATGTAGCTTTTTCTACTGAATACAAAGTTCAACTAAGTTTGGAGCACATGAAACGCTGATGAATCTGCACGACGAAATACTTCAAAAGATAATTATCATTCCGTGGCTTATTTCATTCATTGAAAATCTCTTTTTTCAGGGAATAGCGTGACAGACTTTAATAAGCCAAGAAAGTTTTATTTTATGCTGATTGCCTTGTAAAACATTTTTTGGAACGAAGAGATATTTTGAGTAGAGTAGATGACACTTCTTATAATGGTTAAAAGTAGAGTTGGGAAGGGTACGATGAATCCTTTGGATAACGGAGAATTCTTATTGATTTATTTAATTTTAAAAGAGAATTTTCAAGTAAACCAATGGTCTAGAAATACTTAATTTTTTTGGTTGGCTACAGCACCATAGTCATCTTTTTATATTATACAAATCCAAAGAAGAAAACATAAAAGAGTCCGTTACATTCTAAAATAACGGAAACAAAAGCCGAATTATCTTAATTCTTACAAAATTACTAAGCATTTTAAAATTTCATAGTATCCTTTTCCTTTATTAGTATACTTTTCATCCTTTGAGATTGAGGAATTGCTCTATTCTAAATTTACATATAATTAATAAGCACGTATATTGAATATATATACTAATTCTTGTCACTTTTTTTATTTTACAAGTTTTCTGCAGGTTTCACACAATGGAGGATTCCTGCTCAAAGACGTGAGAAAAAAATTGTCGTTGTAAACAAGAATCTTACGGCTAATTAATCAATGTATTGACATCTAGACTAATCTAGCCACCATGAGAAAAATGAAAAATATACAAGGGGCCCATATTTATCGTTGCCAAAAAGTCAATATCTAAATCTTTACACATAAGACACATGGTTTCACTAAGATTATACTCTAAATGGTGTAAATAATTACATTTTATGTTGTTTTTGTCAGTTAATGTGATATTTAAAAAACTAAAGTGTCTAAATTTTTATATCGTCACCCAGCCTTATTAGTCATATTTAAAAAAAAATTCTTTTTACACTAGAATTTTAAATAAATGAAGCTTCGCTTCTGAGAGCCAAACTGACTATGGTGCGTAGCTTTAAATTTCCTTATTTTAGTCCATTCTGCGAGTTAATAGGATCTTTCTCAAGGAAATCGTTAAAATATGTATAATAGTTATAATCAAAGAATTATTACTAAATCAGTTATAATCGCAGAAGAGTGGACCTTTTTTAGGTAAAATGTTAGTAACTCTGGAATATTTTGATAAATATTTGAAATTGAATAACAATTTAAAAATCGAAAATTTTCAGCAGTACATTGATTTGAAAATTATTACAAAAATTCTTTGTCATTGGAGTATTTTTCCTATTGAAAATCTATGTTTTTCTCTTACATTTTAGAAATAAGATACTGTACCACAATTACAGTGTTCCAGGCAAAAATATTAATTTTTTTTCAATACCTAATTCAAGAGTTTGGACTATCTCATGTGAACATTCTTCTGGAAAATTCCATAACTTATCAGGAGACTATAGAAGGCGAAACGCCCATACTAGGGTTAATTCTTTCTCTTTGAAATGCTGATTGCGTAGCGAACTCTATATGTGCACTCTTAGCTTTATTGCCGTAATGTTTGGTTTCTGGAGAATAATCACTAGTATTTTCACGGATAAGAAACCGCATTCATTCGAAGATTTCTATGTTTTATTTCTTCACAAATTAAATAACAAGCATAACGAAAATATTATATTCATTTTAGCAACCAATGGATTTCTAACCAATTAAAGCAAAATTATTCAATATATTTAGAAAACTGCAATTTCTTTTTATCTATTGAGGTAACACGCACGAGCACGTACACACGTGTTTTTAATTAAAGGCTAATGATAAAATTAAAAACAAGTATACATATAATTTTTATATATTTTAAGAGTGACATTTTCCCCTTCGCTGGTATTACTATAAGATTTTGATAGGTATTTCTTTGACACATAGTTTTAGGAAAGGGAAATTTCTGTATCTTTAAAAGAATACAGTAAACATTAAGGATTTTTATCCCTTCGCTCAGAGTGTGAGAACTTGCTGAATTCAGCAATTTTATAGAGCACATGTGGAATTGAAAAAAGTGGATTTGGATTAGGAAATAAGAGAACCTTTTAGAATGAAGTTAATATGGGCTAAATTAACCTTTTAAATGGCCATTTTTTTTCTAGTCATATTATGTTTATACATTTTTAGGCTTGAAATTAGAATAAGAAAAGGGATTCATTTAGCTTATTAGATAAATTTAATTTGATTAATTAATCTGGTTAATTAATAATTAAGTAACAAATCAAGACACATCATTTTGTCTGAGATAAAGAACTGAAGCATTAATGCTTCTGACTTACTAAAAAAAGTTGTCAGAACTTATACAACATATAGTTTTAGAATATACAACATATAGTTATGTAGTTCAACCTACATAATTTCATACAAAGATTGATAAATTTGGTGGGAAGCATACTTCCACGGCCCTAGAAAGAGTTAAGATAAAAATTAGGAAATTAATTAGGATTTAAATTAAGAGATATCATTACAATTTTCCCCACCGCAAGGCGAGGAAGTGCGTCAGGGCCCTTCGGCACTCAATCATACATCCCTACAGTGGTGTCTGAATAAGAAATACAAATTTAAATCCATACTAAAAGTGTTCCCTACGCTTCCATCACCTTTACATTAATATAGAAATCATTTTCAACAAAGATATTAGAAATACAAAAAGACGGAGTTATATTTGTGAAAATATTATGTAAACCTAAATAATCAACAATTACAAAATATTAATAAATTAGAAGTAATAGTGTACAGATGGATTTTGACCATTTTTCTGTATAAACTCAGCTGACGATCTTAATTTGGCAAGGATAATCTATGGTATACTTGTTTGCATAGTTGTTAAATATTGGAAAATTTTACTGAACAAAATTATTAAATTGGTAATAAAGTATTGTTTTATAAAATAAAATATCAGTATTATGATTTCACCTGAATAAAATATCAATATAATTATGAGTTCATATAAATTATTTGGAAATGAAAATAATAAACACAAGATTCAAAGTTTTCATTTAAATCATTTAGAAATGGAGACAATAAATGCAAGATTCAAAGTTTTCACACAAAACGTAAACAAAAATAACAAACGCAAGATTTAAAATACTCTTATACTAAACATTAATTGTAAAATAAATAGTTCAAGAAAGGTTTATTTAGGTTGGAAAAAAGTATTTGAAAATTTGAAAACAAAACATTTGTGTTTGGAAACTGGGGATATTCTGACACAAGAGATAACAGAGAATAGCTAAATTACAATCAGAGGTGAGAAGAAATTTCCCCTGAGGTGTTTACTACAATATTCTAATTATCACGTATCATTAGAAAGTATTACCTTGATTATTTTTCTTCATTCACAAGATTTGTATGCACAATAAAACACGAAAGTATTTTGACACAATAGATAACAGTAGTTTAATTACAATCAGAAGTGTAGAACAACTTCCTCTGAGGTATTTACTAATTTACTCTGACAATCATTTGTCATCTATTTATTTATTTTTAACTTAAAAACTTGGAGTTAGATAAATCTAATTTAGTTGGATCAATCATCTTTCGAATCTCTTAAGAAAATTAGAGTAAATTTCAAGAGCAAAACATTGTAACATTATGCATAAATATTTGGAACAATACATTTAATAAAAGATTTTAAACAGTATATTAAATACTACTTCAAAAAGATTATTTGCAATTGTATTATAATTTAAGTATGCAATCCAAAATAAAATCAAATATACACAACATAAATCTTAAACTGCTGAATGGAATAATATTACCAAGGGATTCACTTATAATTTTTCATTCATTTGTTGAGCCAAGAACGTATACTAGAGGGATGGATACATATAATTATTGAGCAATTCAATCACTTGATGCACCACAATCAAGGATTGCCAAAAGTTTGAGCACTGTAATGTAGAGTAACATACAACACAATTAAACTTTAACATGGTGAGGAATGTGATTAACTATTGAGGTTAGAGTGGATCACATAAAACATCAATACATGGATGGATCATTTGGCACAGACAAGAAGCTCCGGAGTGAATGGATCATTTTTGAGAAACGTTGATAAAAAAAAGAGCACATACAGGGGATCAATATAGTGAAGGAAGAAAAAGAAATGCAGGGCTGAACAGGAAACTTGAGTTACGGATGGTAGAAGGTACTCAATCGGCGATGTGGTTCGGAAACTACGCTAAGAGGTAGAGCAGAACTTAAGCCTCGGGTATGAGAAGAATTAGTGGTAAGAACTACGAAACAGTTAAACAATAAAACAATCATTATGAAATTCAATTAAAAGTTAATATTTCCTGAACCAAAATTAAAACTAGAGAGCGTTAATACTGCTACATCTAAAACACAAATAAACTTAACCGAATTAGAAATAAATAATAAGTTCAATGCAAAAATGGAGCCAAGAGGAAAGAAATTATAAATCCGGCCTAAAAGAAATTTCAAGTGTCACCCTCAGGCAAGGATTCAAATCAGGGATTTTTTCTGTGAGGAGTCTGACTTTCGACCAAACTATCGACCCTTCGTGACCCGAAAATGACAAGAAATTGAGGTTTAGGAGATAAGAATTAGTATCATAAAATCAAAGACAATAAATTACACAATAATAAGTAAAATGTTATCTCAAAAATTTTAAATCTAATGAAGACCACAGCAAAAATGAATAAAACATAAATACAAAACGCCAATTTTATCATAAAAACAGAAAACATCAACAAAATATAAAAGCAAAGAACATACCAGTTGAAAGTAAACATTCCAAAAACTTTGTGAAGAAAATAATTCTATCAGTGAAGATACAAAGTTTTAAACTAAATTCAACCTTCCCGCGTTTAAAGCTGCATACGCCTATAATGCTTGGTCAGTACTTCGTCAGCATAAAATATAAAATGAACGATCTCAGCGCCATCTATTGAGTTAAAAACCAAATAGAAAAACTAGAAAGCATATGTTTGGATGCGAAAAAAATATAATAAATTAGAAAATAGATAAACCTTCCCTTATTAAAATGTCTATATTATAAAAGTTTTTGGGAAAATCATTAGAAGTTAAGTTTTGAATGAGATTGTTGTTGCTTCAATATAAGAAATTTTATTATTACAAATTCTTTTAATCCTGTTGAATTGTAAGAAAATCAAATTTTTGAAAACTTTACAGTTTAAATTAGAATGGTAATCACCAAGTTTAATAACTTTGAAGTTAAAATCACCTCTTTTATTGTAAATACCTACTAAAGTTTTTCCATTAGAAATTTCTATTTTTAAATCCAGATAGGTAGCTTTGTGTTGATTTTCGTTCGTTTCAGTTAAACTTAAATCTTTCGGAGAACAATTAATAATAGTATTATCTATGTTTAACAAATGTAAGTCATCAATATATCTGCAACCGTTTATTAAATTAAGTTTAATAATTTTTTTTCTCATAGTAATGCAGTAAAATATCGGCTAAAGCGCTTGAAAAAGCAGTTTCCATTTGAATTCCCTTTACTTATATATAAGAATTTATCCCGTCAAAAACATCATTTTCGGAAATATTAAATTTACATAATTCAAGCCAGTTGTTTTTTGTAATCATATCTCTATTTAAGTCTTCGTCATACATAAAAATACAGACATCTATTAATTTTTCATGACGTGGATTTGTGTACCAATTTTCAAAATCATAAGTATTAAGTTTATTAATATTGTTGTCTTTTTGAAATTCAGAACTTCTTTGTTACTAATGAATTATAAAGTTATCCTCATCTTTAACTTTATTCAAGATAATTTTTAAGAATTTAAAGAATGTTTTCCCATGTAGTAATTATAACTGCCAGTGCTACAATTTACAAATCTGAATTCTAATGGGTTTTTTAATGAAATTTACAATTGAGAACAAATAAGGATAGTTTAAAGAACAAGTCTTAATCTTAGTGTTTTTAATGACAGCTAGAATTCTTTTATCCAATTCCTTTTTCCCGGTACTATTTAAAATGTATGTCGAATTAGAGTTATATTCATTTAATTAAAAGTTCTTTATAATAATATTTACAAATTAAACAGAAATTATTTGCTTATTTATCTATTACTGTAATAATAAACCTCACTTAAAAAAATTTTTTATTTCTTTTTTCAACAATTTGTTAAAATAAATTCCTCGTTCTTTAGATCTAACGCTATCCGCTTTAAACTTTAATTTCCTCTAAAATCTTCACTTTCCATTCTCCGAAACGCTCCTAAAGCCAATTGGTATTTAACTACATTAATTTAGAAATAAAAATATCAAAATCTTGTCCAATAGAAATTAAGACGGTTTAAATGTTTACTTTTTCTATCAATCTAAATTTTATTTCCTTTTCCGTTAATTCTCTTAAAGAGCTGGAATCAATAATTTTCAAATTCTCTGTTATGATAGGCCTTTATCAGCATCTATATAATCCTTATAAATTTCTTTGTTACAATTACGGTCTGTTTTATTTATTTTATCTTCATTTTTGCTATAGTGGATTTATAATTCCAAATTTATTTCCTTAAAGTTACTGAATAACTAAATGCCATTGAAACAACTGCATTATACTTTAAAGGAATAAATTATTTACTGTTGTGTACAATTTTAGGTAATTTAAGCTTTTCGAAAGCAATATCCAAAATTCTCACCTCAAAGAACTCCTATCTCTAAACTTATTATTAATAAAATATTTAATTTTATTTTTTCTAAGGCCAAAAAGATATATATATATATATATTTTAAAAATGTTCTCACTATTTTGATTCAGGTTACAATAATTCTGAAAATTCTCAAATATAATGTTATAACTGCCGCCTCTACCTTTACCTCTTTTAAATATTTTACTATAGTTTTCTTTAGCCAAAAAGTCTTTAAAAATGTTACATTTTTTATAAATGGCGATATTATCTAAATCCCCGTAACCTTCGTCATTTAACTTACTATTGAGTCCATATGGAACTGAAGTTTTTAAATTACAAATATAAATATTTTCTAAATTTGATTCCTCTTTTGCATTTAAATTAATATTAATTTCTAATTTGGTAAGAACTACATCAGTCTAAGTCCGCGAAATAATAGCAGAAGAGCAAAAGGGACTGAAATTTTTCCCTTCATTGGTTTTACTGCGAGATTTTGATAGGGATTTCTTTGACACAAGTAGTCTTAGGAAAGGGAAATTTAGATATCTTTAAAAGAATGTGGTAATCATTAAGGATTTTTATCTCTTCTCTCAGAGCGTGAGAACTTGCTGAATTCTGAAATTTTATAGACCGCGTGTGGAATTAATTAAATAAACAAAAAGTAGAATTGTGTCAGGACATAACAGAACATTTTAGAATGAAATTAATATGGGCTAAATTAAGATAAAAATTAGAAAATTAATTAGAATTTATATGCATTATCCCAAAACAGTAAAACCTGTTAAAATGTAAATATGTGAATGTAATTTTTTGCTTAAAATTTATTCTTATTTATAATTTTATTTGTTTACTTTGTTTAAATATATATTCTTGGTAATAATTTTAAGGAATATAATTTTATTTGACTTAAAAACTTAAAATAATCATAGAAAAATATATACAATATAAAAAGACGTTTTATTTTTCAATAAATGCTATTACCACCAAATAGTTTGTTAAGCTCAATAAATTTGGTTTTTTCAATAAAGTTGTTCTGTGTTGTTGACAATTTTCAGACTTTGAACCCGTAATTGGTCTATTTGTCAAATTTCATGCATTCCTAACAAATCGACGGTAATCCTTCCCATCTTAGAGTTCGAGGATATGTTATGATATTGATGTTTGCTTGTGTTGAGTTTCTACAAGCGCTGTTCTCTATTTCCATCTCGGTTGTGTTTTTAACACCTGTATTTGTGCAGTGAAGCGCCATTTTCCGTGTGAACTTTTTTTACTTTACTCCAACCGGGTAATTTCCTTAACAATATGTAATATTCTCTCATTCGGAAAAAATTCATACATTGACATCCCTATGTTTCTTTTTCACTTAGAAATCACACGCCCTAATACAGATTTATTTTATTTAATGGGCCCAATTCTCTTCTTATTTATACACAAGGTTTTAAAATTCATAGGACAATGCATTGCGAAAAATTTGAGGAACTGAGACCAGTAATGATGCTATTGATTGTAATGCGCAACAGTTAAACAATAAAATAAAGTCTGGTGAGAAAAAAATAAAATGTCATGCAAAAAAAAAAAAAAATTAAAACTATAGGTTTACGTTATTTTCCTGGCCGTACGAGTCGTCGTTTTCAATTTAAATATCTTAAAAGGAATTTACGTATCCCCCTGCATATATTATATATATATATATATATGTGTGTACAATTATTGCAGATAAGTCATTTTTGGTGATTTTTTTAACAATTATAATTTTGATGCAATATTTTTACTTATAATAACTTCATTTTTTTTCAAGTTACATTTAAGGGTAAAACTTTTATGCTTAATATGCATATTTGAAAAAGTGTGAAGAATCTACTTTTCAATTTAAATAATTATATAATAATTTATAGGCTGGAGGTAATAGAAAAAATTATCTCTGAAAAATAACCTCCAGAAGCGATATATTGTGATTTGGAGCTTTTGCTATTTCGTCTATGAAATTTTCTAAATGTTATTTACAATAGTTTACTTCTAAGGTGCAGAAATGTTTTGCTTGGTAAATCTTTGAAACATATAATTCTGATGAAGATATAAGTATTCATTTGAGCAATTTTAGTCTTCATAGAAAGATTGATATGAAGGGTTGAATTTGAGATTCTTGAAGCTTTCGAAACTTTCATTGGAAACATAACCCGTAAGCATTCCATTTTTGGCTTAAAATGATGAAATTTCCTGTGCAAAAATATGGATTCATTCCGAGCTTAATGCATATGCTATACATTTATTCAAGGTTTCTTTGGATTTAATACAGAATTCAAGAAAATAAGCGAAAGAAACCACTCTGTTATACTAAAAAGATGCCTTCAGCTTTATAATAAGGTGAAGAGAACAGAATATACAATTTAGCTCTTCTCGTAAAGAATAAGACACTTTCCCTTAGTTGAGTTCCCTAATTTAGTTTAAAACTAGACACAGATCTACGATGTTGGTTTGAAGATTATATACCAGCCATATAGGTTATAGTGTTGGTATTCACGAATACATGCATATGCTATACATTTGCATGTATTTATATGCATTCATATGCAGGCCGACAGATTTATTTCAAAATTTGGCTTTGGTATTTAATTCTAGTTACAGAATCTATGTCAAATTCATTTTTTCCTTTCATTTTTGAATCATCGTGTTAAAATACATATAGTCAAGATGTCTTCTTGCTGACAAACTTCACTTAACATGTGAGAGAAACGTTACATTTTGATATAAAAACCGAATACCTAATTTATTGCAACTTTTGAGTAACCATTTTCACAGGCGATTCGGAAAAACAATCAGTCTCAGTGAGGTCTAAGATATTGATATTCATCAAATTCTGAAGGACGATTTCACAATTCCATTACTCTCTCTTTGCATATTTCACATATTACAAGTGAAAGTAAGTTTTTATTTCAAGTATTGGGCCATAAATTCATATGAGTTGAAGTGTTATCTTCCTTGAAAAAACTTGAAAAAAATTAAAAATGATTTGTAAGTTATTCAGCAGATTTGAATGTATTTTGAGCAAATTATTATTTCTTTAAATTTTCCTCAAAAATACTTTGAGGATACTAAAGGTTTAACTTTTGGTAACAATTAATTAAATATCTGAATTTTTATGCTTTAAAAATTATATTATCATGTGTAGAAAATATTTTATTTTTAGCTTTGCCAAATCTAATTAATTCCAATTCTTTAAATTGCAATAATATTTTAAATAACTTTATTCGTATGCTTCAAAATTAATTACTTGCAATAATTAATTAGATTTTTCAAAATTATTAATAACTTATGGGAAAATTATAATTTTCGTCGCTTTTTAAATATTATTTGCCACAGTCTGTAATTTTCCGAGAAGATAAAATAATTAAAAAATGTTTACAACTGATATTCACATTTTAACTAAAAATGTAATTGAAGCTGATAAAAAAATTGGTTCGAATAAAATCTATGCATGCCACAAATCTTATGAAAAACATGTGATCTTTCATATGCATTGACATTCCATCGAAAGCTGATGCTAATATTATCACTTAGCCGTCGTATTTGCATCTCTATCCTTTTTTATTTTCATATTATGTTTGCTACAAGTACTTACAAATATTGAAATATAAGGAAGATTTCAACTCAACAACTAAGTAATTAATTTTTATTTGTAAAAGACTTGAGATTATTTTCATTTCAAACAACGTGTGGACATCAGCAGGTGATTAACTTTGAAGTTCCCCATTAGTTCAGGACTTCAGGTCAGTGATTCAATGCAGAAAAGAGATCAACATCAATTCATTCTAAGCATAAGCGAGATATAATAGAAAACTAATAAAATATTTATTAAGTATTAGTTGATGTACTTTGTGTTGCTTGAAAAGAAAATATTCTCATACCTTTTATTAATATAAATTAATTATATAGTTGTTGATTTGAAATCTTAAAAAATATTCTTTATGCTTCAGTATTTGTAAGCAAAATTTGAAACACATAACATAAACATGGTGTAAGGCATAGTTGCAAATATGATATCAGTGGTTGATGGCTAAGTGATGTAAACTCGTATGAAAGAAAATTAAAATAATTTTAGCGTATCATAATAATTTTAATGGAAGAATACGCATTTCTAATAACGTCTTTATCATAAAAATTTCTTTTATATTCAAAATATTAAGATAACCAAAACTTTTTTCATCTTCAATCGTAGTTTTAGTTAAAACTAGCCACCTTTGGCGATCAGTTGGTTCAATGAAATTAATGACAGGTAAAATTTCAATATTTTGTTTAATTTGGACTTAATAACTTTCTTTTCTTTAAATTTTCATACATATATGGCTCATACTATTCTAGATAATTTATATCATTCGATTGATTGTTCTATGCATTTTCATAATATCTTTGGACGGCGACACAGAAAAGAACAACAGTATTTCAAATGGGCGCACATCAAAATTTTTTCGTCATGACTGAATTCTGAAATTAAACTTTAAGTGCAACAAAGTTTTACTGAAAACATAGTAAAATATGTCGAATTCTTCATATCTGGATAATCAACAACGAAAACAAAGCTATAATGAAACATTAAAAGCAACAATGGCAATGATAGGTTTAGTTCACTTTAGGAATTAAATATATTGTTGTAAAATGCATTTAATGAATTTTCTAAATAATTAAAAATAGAAAGAAATTATACAGCAAAAAATTCATATCCTTCAAAAGTTAATATTTTAGAACCTAAGACACGTAAAAATCATTTTTGTACCGTAATATTTTCGGAAATTATTGAGGAAAAGTGCCCAGATTTTTCTTGATATTCAATCAACAAATTCTAATTAAAAATTTCACAAAAAACTCACTCCGAGGTGCAGATTCCCACCCTTCAATATATATATATATATATATATATATATATATATATATATATATCGAGTTTGCGGCTCTGGGACAAACAATGTAGCCTGTAGAGCGCCATGCTCATTTTTTTTGTTAGTAAAGATTATAATACTAATTGTACCAATGAGTTTTTAAATAATATATTTTCGAAAAATTACAGGTTGATATTTACTGAGCGTCACAAGCCATATTTTTCTTCATAAGGTGAAATAATTTTTAAAGACACTTTCGTATTTTAATTAATTATTGCTACTCGAAAACAAAATGATTTAAAATATTTGGGATATTTTAAGGATGGAAAATACTGAAGATGGCAGTACGAAAGATAAAATCTTTTTTATTGAGGAAAAAATCGATTTCAATTCATTTAAAATTAAATATTGAATTCATTGTTACAAAACATTCACTAAAATCTTTGGTATTCTTCAAAGTATTTGTCGAAAACTTATAGAAACAACAACTTAAAAAATTCTTCATTTTTTTTTGTTCATAATCCAAATCCAAATTTCCTGTAGAGTGTATAAAGTATTTATGAATTTTCGATTTTATTTATATGGCTGAAAAACTTTCAGATTGCATAAATTTATGAAATTTTGTTACCAATTTTTGAAAAGGAAGCAAATTTTTGAAATCATTAAATGATTTTTACCTTTTATTCTACAAGGGATACGAAGAGAGAGTATTGTAATAGTAAAATAATTCACCCTCTGGTTTTTGTAGCCTCTATATTTTAAAGTTCTCAGTTTATTCTCAGTTTCTATCGTTTTTTCATTAAAAGACTAAAAGTTCAAAAGGCTCAGATGAATACTTACGCATCATTGGAATTATACATAATAGCACATATATAAATTCAAAATAACAACTCTATATCTCAGAAATCAACTTCGTAAGGAACAATTATGAAATTTTGCAGGAGAACTGAAAGAAGGTTCAAAGTGCAATGCATTTCTTTTCTAAGTTATTTTTTGAAAGAGGTTTTTTAAGGGGTGTCCACTATCTTCTATCTATCTATCTTTTCTACAATTTTTTGCTTAAAAACTATTACTAGGGTAAACAGAGATAAATTTTAGAAATTAATAAAAAAAATAGTGGATTTTCGCCACTTTACGACTTTTAACTCCAATGAGGAAACGGAAAATATCAATCATTTTTTCTTATTCTTTTTCCTTGCTATATATCTCATGGTTTTGCAACTTTTTCTAATTTTTTAAATTTTTATAATTTTTATTTTCTTTTAGTAGACTATATGGCTTTTTGAGTTCGATGAGAATTTGCTTAGATGTAGAAACTATTCATTTCAGAAGTCATTCCTACAGTATTCCAATGGTAACAATACTCAGCATTTCATGCAATCGAAGCTAAATTAATATTAATTTACCGTCTAATGTCCTGATTGGCACAACTGACTTTCCCTTCAAAGCTTTTCCGTCTCAAACAAATCTCATTGAACGATGTAGGATTAAGCATAGCCCAGTAGAAAATCATTAATATATTAAAAAAAACTCATTAACCTAACATAAGGCTATTTCGATCGATGACATCAGTTTTTAACAGTGGTTTGCAAAATACAATGACAAAAATACCGTTTTTCAAGTCGAATTTACTATATTCTGTGAAGCATTAAGGCATGCATTCCAATTTCTAAGTAGTTGTTCCTTTAAAATATCTGATGAAAATAGAGCAAGTATCATAGCATCTTCCATTTCAAAGAAAATAAACCAAATGGAGAGAAAATATTTAAAATTATCCTAACAAATTCTAAAAGTAAAAATCTCGTGGGTAAATGTCAAAAAGATGCATTTCCAAATAAGCAACTCTATGTACTAGCCAGGATGTCTAAATTGCAAATAAAAGGCCTGAAGAACGTGCTTCAAAAATGGTAGAGTTCTTGAGAAACGGACAGGAAAGTCCTTAATATCGACTTTCAACGAGTCTTCATTTAACTAACTAGATCAGAGATCTTCTCTGCACATGGTCTTGTCTCTGTTTACTTCAAAAGGTTCAGCCTTATGCATAAGGAAACCAACACCAAACCTTGAACAAGAATGGCTGAAAAGAGTCGCTAACATTTGCTCTAGCCAAAAAATTCACAGGATATTCAAATTTGTCAGTTTTTTCTGCTCCTAGTCTCTAACTTTGTGTTTCTTGGTGTGTGGTGATACTGTGTCATCAACTTATTAATTATTGTTCTAATCCACACTAAGAATAAGCCCATAACGTTTTTTATATTCTTGATGTTTCTCCTCTCACTATTACAAAGTTGATACAATTTTTTAAATTAGTTTCTATTATATATATTTGGACTGTCAATTAGTTCGGATATCCTGGTTGGTAGGACGTTGGATTCTCATCCCTTGGGTCGTGAGTTCGGACCCCGTATGTGGTGGCTGGTACACGTATAAATCTGTCTTGGCCACAAAGTCCTCCATGTCGAGGCAATACCACTGGGGGTACTGTATCAGAGGTAATTATTCTCTGATTCAGGAATAAATTATGATCTGTGGGTAAGTAAATGAAATGTTTGAATGAAGTCCACCCCATGAAAAGGGCTATGACGTATGAGTAGCTAAAACGTACTCTTTTCCCTAGATGGCGCTACTGAAACAAGGGACGCTTAAAATCACTGACTTCGTCGGTGGGCTTGTCTGTGATAAGTTCCATAAGCAACAATAACAATCTGGAGTTTCAAGATGCTAATTATGCGACGTTACGAATAGTCAATACTTGTTCAATAATGTTTTTTTATCTAAATTCATGATAACTGAATTCAATTTATAGATGCCCTATGTGTTTTAATAAAATTAATTAACTAAATACATTATTCCACTTGAATTTAAAACTGTTATATTCCTAAAAAATACCTTCGATAATCATTTTCTACTTGTCAGTGGTAAACTCTTTTGAACTAAATCAGAATAGCGAATAGAAACCGATTTTTTTTTTTTTTTTCAGATTTCTCAGTTAACTCTTTAAACTGGTTTGGCATATCGCTAAGGAGATTCCAAACGAAGAACAAAGTTGCAGTTGCAGAATTCTGTCTCATATGTTCTTTATATATATTCTTATATATATATTCTTTTTACTTTATGTAATAAATGATAATTAATCTGTGGAAAAAGAAGGCATCTCTAAATAAAGTGGATCATATCAAAATTGCTGACAACATAATAAATTAATTTTTTTAAAGAACTTTTTCATGAAGAGCACGAACTTTTACTCAAGTGACACTTTAACTTTAATCATAGACTTCCAGAAAAAACTCCCGCAAGAAATTAATAATTTTTCGCTTCAAGATTTTAGCATCCTTATTTCATATAAAATAAAATTATTTTTTTCAACAAATTATTGAAATAATTTGTCATAAAATTGAATTGTCACTGATAGATAAACATGCCTTTTTCTTTAAAGATACAAAAGCCTTTCTAAGCATTTTTATTTAAATATCTAACCGAGTGTAGTGAAATGATTAATATTCATCTTAATGCGGCAAACAGTAGCTCCCAAAGGTGTTGATAACTGCTTGTTTGAAAAATATTGAATTAGAAAGGTTTTATTCAAAAAATTATATATAATCGAAGCACATTAAAACATAACATGTAATTGTTTTATCAGATTATTATCTGCACTAGATTTTGCATGAGCAGTCTCACTATAATCATAAATTATATTTCAAAAATAGAATTTCCTCAGAATGAATGCTAGAAAGAGAGCCTTTGCATGGAAACTTTTTTCCATAAAAAAAATCTCTTTCAATATTCAATCGACATAAGGACTATTTAGGAAAGTTTTGATTTGTAACTAGAAATTACAAGATCATTGAGAATTTGAAAATCGATTTTTTCTGTACATTCTGTCATTTTGGCAAGATATAAAAAATGTAAACAATAACAATTCGTATTCATATAATAAGCGTAAAGTAACAATTCAAATTTGGAATCGATTCACATCTTGAAATTAATTAATCCTATCGTCTTAACGCTAGAATTTATTATTTTATTGGTAATTTTCAATTTTTTTCACGTTAACTTCGACACTTGTTTTTTTTTTTTCATTAATTAGGTTTTAGGTTTTTCTTCTTTTTGGTTCTTTCTCTAAATTATTTAAAACGTTTTTAATTTATCACTCTAGAAATGATCGTTTTCGTTAGCTTGACTACAACAAGTATAATTTAAATTATATTTTGTTTTTGGAATCAATTATATAATTATTTAATTATGCTGAAATTAATTGTCAGTTAGGACAACCGGGAAAGAATTTTGCAGATTTTTCATTTTCTTCGATTTGAAATGGTAGTGTGAGATGGAAAATAGACCTATAATTTATGTGAGTTCATAATTATGTTCTCGGTGGCTCATTAGACAATGGCTTTCTTCTTCATTAATTTATTAATTAAGTAGTCTCAGTTACAGTGGAGTTTCTATTTATCCCAGTATATTCCCAAGTAATTCATAAATGGTATAAAATAACTGCGGAGTTCTATTTTATCTTCTGCTTTTGGAATTGGTTTGAAAAGAATATATTCGAAATGATGAGAACTAAATTTTGCCTTAGAATTTATTTCACCGTCCATTCCCAACTACCAGAAAGTGCTGCTTGTTATCAAAAAACTCTTTTTCTTGGAATAAAGCATATAAACTATTTAATTCCTTCAATTTAGAGTAACTATATAATCATTCTGTCCCCAATTTATGTACAGAAAAGACCGAAAATATATGAATATAAAAAAAGAAAATATATCTATATGAAAACAGAATGGAATTTATGAGACACAAAAAGGAAATACTAAAAGCTTAGTAACTTCCTTAAAATGGAGTAGGGACTGTTAGCTCAATTTAGTTGCAAAGTGTACAATAGCGCGACACGAAAAAACCAACTTTTGATGTTTAATTTGTAATAGTGCGGGAAAGTTGCCTTTTGGTGTAGATAGGATAAATTAAGAAAAGGGAAAATATTGGAGTACGTCTTAAGGTGCCACAAGGACGTTAAATTTCATAAAAACACACCTTTTAGAACTTTTTCAGAGATTTTTGCGTATAAAATAAAAAGTTTTAAATAAGCCTTATAATATGAATAGAAATATAAAAACAGTTTTACTATTGCATTGGCATGGCATCCAGGACACTGAGTCATTGCTGGAGATGATGTTATTAAGTGGAGGTAGAGATTTGTCTGCGTGTTGTGACAAGCTCAGAGCTGGTGTCAAATCAGTAGCTTTACCCCATTTAATTGAGTTGGCGTCTTCCGTCCATTATGTAGCTGACTAACGTAACCGAGTTTTTAGTTTGTGTGCTTTGTGGATAGGACTAAATTAAAGAATACCAGACAAATGTCAGAATGTCCTATTTTTGGGAAATTTAGTGATTTGCTTGAAGTTGAACTGTCTTCTTACGATTCTGTTATGAAGTGCTACTGTTATATTAGAAATAACCACAAGATTGCTTTAGAGAAGGATCCTTCAGTAAGTGAAATATGTATCCAAAACAGAACAAATATGATCAAGAACTTCTGTTCCCGTTGTTTCTAGCAAAAGAAAGTGATAAAAGCTTATCGTGCTAAATACAGGAATTAATTAAAGTCTAAAAGCAGAAAAGGGTCAGACCAGTTTGATACCAACCTCATAAAACTTAGAGAAGACTCTAAACGTTTATTTGATATTGCTGCCTGTAAGTGTGTAAATTTTAATACTTGTATAAATGAAAAAAAGTACAGGTGTGGAACAAGAGTTTCTAAATAATCAATGCTCTTACAGGAAAATGGTTATAGGTAATACTGATAAAGCTACCACAAGCACTTTGAGGAAGAAAGAAGCAAGAAAAAGTAAAGAAATACAGATAATAGTTAAGTTTAATTAAGAACAGACAAAATAAATACTGTGTCAGAAACGATTACCGGTGACAATGACAGCGCTGAAGAAAAACAGTGTTCTTTACAGGGAGACGCAAACCAACCAGATCCTTCAAATATATCTTAAGACTCTGGTTGATTACATTGTGAAAATTTATGTGCTTGTATGGTTTAAAATTAAATTAACACTTTCATGTTCTTATGGTTCCAAACATCTGTTTAACCTTATCTGATATTCACGGTATCTGTCTGATGATCTCAAGAACGTTATATACTAATTATTCAAATAAAAAAAATGCTTACATTTTAAAATGTTTACATTATCAGACATTATTACAAAAAATGTTTACATTATCAGAAAATATCCTTTTGTCCCTGCTAAGTGATCAACGTAAAATTCAAAGAGAAATTAATTTACGACATGTTTTAAAAGCAAGAACAGAAAGTAGTGGTGGAGTCGGAAAGTGTAAAGTTCGAAAGATAAATTTCGATGCAAAGGATAATGTCAACATGATTTAATGGCTTGAAAATGACACGTAACTGAGTCCCCCACCCTCGGTTAAACATGTTTCCAGTGACTTCCTCAAAGATTTTATACGGAAGGCGTCTGAAGCTGAGTCAAATACTATAGTGGACCAGGTTATCGACTTTCCCCGGTTTCCTTGTCACACGCAAGCAGTGTAAACTCAGAAACTGGAGACCGAATCGATTCAAAATGTCTGTCAATCATAAGAGAAGGTTTACATAAGAGCAAAAATTGACTCATGTGTGAATATGCCAAAATTTAATACAAAAATCAGTCTAATATGGCAATGGAGTAGAAACAAACATTTGCAGCTGCAACATTTGTAATCATTAAGGATACAAAAGTAAGAGACACAAGATTTGACATTAAAAATATTGTATTACTATTATCGTATTTTGCAATTAATAATTCTTTTTTCCATTTGTAATACTTTTACATACACTTAAAACCGTCTTTTGTAACGTTATAGTACGAAAAATTCATAAAGCAGATTTTATCAAAATTTATAATTTTGCGATTTTTTTACAAACTTTAAGCTTTTTACGGAACCTCTAGAAAATTATAGCACTGTAACCAAATTTTTTAAAATTCTTTTTGAACCTAAATTGCAACCAAGTTTTTAAAAAATTCTTTTTTAACCTAAAAGGCAACTTTTCCGCAATATTACTAAACTAAAATTTTTTAGGCCATTTTCTTTCCTTCCTAGTGTACAACTCTCATTTCAAGCAGAACTTTCGATCTCCTACTATCAGGTAGCATAGTTATCTATTTATGCTACCTGAAAAAGTTTATTGAAGTGATAGGATCTGAGATCTTTTTTTGTGATTCTCGGAAATCGTAAACTTCATTAACCAAAAAAAATTTTTTTTTCTTCAGTGAAAGTGAATTTTTCATACCTCTTACATCCAGTTGGTCATAGTTGTTGCTTATGGCACTTGCCCCGGACAAGCTCGCTGTTCAAAGACAGACGATTTAAGCCTAAGGGGGAGCCCCTCTTGTTTTTATCGTAGAGCCAACTTGGGCCAAGTGTACAACTTGACTACTCACGCATCACTCATTCGCTCGCACAACCCATTTTTAAAAGAGGGCACATTCACACATCTCACAGATAGAACAAGAATAACAACCATGCCCAAACCGGGACTCGAACCCGGGACGCCCAGATCACGGGGAAGATGCGCTACCCCTATCCCAGGACGCCGGCTAGTTGGTCATAGTTCAACACCATCAGTCCTTCAGATTTACAGATTTTCAGATTACGAATCTGATTCTGGTACCCTCACTATGATGTATAAAATATACATATTAGTTTAAAACTCGACCATGGATAATTCAAGATAAGTTACTTACTTTATCCCCACAACCTTCATTTCTGATTAAAAAGAATCACAATTATCTTCAGATTCCTCCTTCACCATCACCCCCCCCCTCGATATCATTTTCTTTCTTGTTTTCTTTCATACGTGAAGTCAAAAAGCATCAAATACTTATTAATAACCTACTTTTAGTTACGAAAAATAATATATTTGTAGATCATATGGTTGAATATCAGCCGCTGATTTCACTTAAAATAATGAATAATACTGATGGAACGAGACTCCAGGCTGTTCCTAGATTTTTAATTACTTCCTGTCACATAATTAATTTCATTAAAAATACAAGTTTCTGTTTCTGTAAAAATCTGCCCTTAATTACCTCAAAATGAAAATTATCTGGGATACATGAAAACAATATTCCGTTTCTCAGGAGAAAGTCCAAAAATAAAAACTGGATCTCACTCATAACCATTAAATAATACAGTCTTAGAAATTTATAACTTAGCAGAATATCTTCCGAATAAATGATGTAGGAAATGAATAATGATTATTAATAAAGTTTGAGTTCCACTATTTTTAACACGATCGCAACTAATGTAAAAAAAGTTAGAAAATAAGAGGCAGAGTGCCTTAAAGAAGACACATGTTATCTAGCTAACACTTCACCTTTGTGTACCATGTTCACTGTACCAGTACTCTTTGTTCCAGTTATCCTTCATAACTCTATTAGGTTACTAAATTAACAAATGTGTGCAAAAACACCTTTGAAGTCTGAAGTAACTTGATACACAACATGTTGTAAACCACTCTATGAAATTTGGCAATCCAAGATATTATCTCCGGATTAATAAATGTGATGGATTGTAAACTATGAATCGTGCATATGATGTAAAATGAATTATGTTGCTGATATATGACACAAAATAGATGGCCGAACTTAAACTAAGCAAATTTTCTGTGGGAAGCTGTGTTGAAATAATTATTACTTATTCCTTACTTATAAATAAACTTCCGTGCACCTTTCAAGACGGTGCATCATTTTGAAGCTTTATTTGTTTATTTTTCAATTTTGACTGTTAAAAATGTCTACAAAATAGAAAAATGATGTAAATAAATTTTTCAAAGAAATTCGATTTGAAACAATTATTTATATTTATTTTTAAGAGCAATAAGCAAATCTTTGTATTAGGTGAATAATCATACATCGAATTACTTTTATGAGTGCGAAAGTTAATACTGGTGACCATGCCACTAATCTCTTTTTATAATATGCTTGGTCTATTAATTGTAAATTTATTACTCCTGCATTTTTCCTTTTTATTGAAAAAAAAATCAATTTTTCAAAACGATTGATTTTTGAAAATCAGTTTTATGTACCTCCACTGAGGGTAATCTGATTTACCCGTCAGTCGTTAACAAAAGTAATCGGTTAGTTTCGATTTTCACCTTGATTATTTTCGATTTGAGTTTCAATTCCGTTTTAATCCAATTGACGATTACTTTTCTATTAGCGTTTCCTTCAGCGAGTCATCGAGTTTCTGAGTGATCAATATTTCCTGATACAATCAGGTACCGTGGTTAATTAGTTTTCCCGCCAGTCGACAATCAAGAGAGCCGATTTGTTTCGATGACTATGATAATCGAGTTTCTGAGTGACTAATGTTACCTGATTCGATTCGGAATCACGGTAGTAAACCAGCTTCTATATATATATATATATATTTTTAATTATGTATGTTTGGAATTTACACTGCTCCTATATTCCCCGATTATTTTTAAAAGCTTTTTTCTTTCTTTTCACTATGTTTGAACAAAATTTAATCTGCTGAACTATATAATTTTTTAAAAATATATCTTATTTGAATTCCTTATTTTTAAAAATTATTTTATTTAAAATTTATGGAAGCAATAATTTTTAAAAGTAATTTTTCAATCTGCATGTCTCTCTAACATTATAATATAAAGTAGACTCTTTTCTAAATTAGTTAACATGGCATAAGGCATTTAATGATTTTACCAAGAAATCTCACAATACAGATAATGATAGAAGATATTTCATTTTTTCCTCATGAGTAAATGAATTATTTTTATTAGTTTAGTGATCATACATTATACAAGAAATCCCGTTATATGAGTCATAATGATTTTAGATGCATAGGAACTCGCGGTAGAATAAAAATGTTCAATTCCAGAATTCAAATTTGAAATAAAAAATTTTAAATGAATTTAATATTTTTCATAATATAATACTTAATTATGATACTAATCAATAATAATATTAAATTTTAAATAAAATTTACATTATTATTCACTAAACCTTTAACTATCTCACTTTTCTATTATCTAATTAGATTATATATTTCACTTCGAGAATATGCTGCCTTATTGATGAATGAAAAAACAAGGTTATTTGTGAATAATATGTAATTTTTGTATCGAATTGTAGCTTCTTTGAATGATTTCATTTCATCTTATGAGCGGTTATTTGATGCCCATAGGATATGTGATTAAAGTATTTACGAAGCATTAAGATATTAATTTTACATAATTTATATTCGAGTTTATAAAATAACTTTATATAATTTCATAGTGAGAATTTGCTTTCGATACGTTCAAAAAGAGATATTTCGCGAAAAATAGCTGATGAAGCATTTCTTTTAACCATGCGATTTTGACGAGAAAGTTAAAGGTCACAAACTCAAAAATCCATAAGTTCTTTCAGCCGTACTAAAAGCTTTTTTTCACAAGTTGCACTATATGGCGCATAATTTCATAAAGAATTGAGTAGTAATTTCCCCATTAGTTTCAGAATTTGTAGTTTTCATATAAAAATTCATTCATTTTGTATTTTAGAATTATCGTGTTCACATATGTAAGATGGAGGACAATCTATTAACTGGTGGATATGGCTCAAAATAAAATATAATTTTCTTGTAAAGATCATATACTGCAAATCACCCATTTAGCATTTTGCTATTATGAGTTACTGCATTCACATAACGGCAAATAGATAGAACTCCGTTTTGTGGCAAATTTGGTCAAATCTTTATAATAGATATAGATTTCTTTTTTAAAACATCATATGCCAAATTTCATCTATCTTATTTGCTGAGTTTTTTTTTATGATCATGCTCATATGCAAACTCACGACAAATAGACAGCTTTCCTTTTGATGAATTTTCATTCAAAATTTAAACTACATTGATAACTGCAGTTTTGGTTTAGAGTGAGTTATAGAATTTAAACCCTTTACATCGATTTTCTGATTAAAAAAAAGACGCACATATTTCCAAGAATGGAGATTCTAGATGGTCAATGAAACATGGCGATTTATCAAAATCTGGCAATCAAAGATTTTGATGATTATAACACTTTCTCTTTGTAAATGAGAAAGTAAAAATCACTATTTTTACTAAACAAGGACATCTATTCCTAAATTCAGTGTAAAAAGTTAAATTGTTTCCATTTTCAGTCATTTAATCAACAGAATGCAATGAACTTTTTAATGTAATTGAAAAGATTTATATTTAAATAAGTGAATCGACAAGACAAATTTCAAAAGCACATGTAAATCGTTATCTTCGTTTTCAAATAAAATATTAACCCTTGGCAACCCCCCCCTCCAAAATAGGGGGGGGGGGTTGTCATATAAAAAAAATTAGCTGACCATCTATGTAACTGTTGTTTATTAAAGCAGCACATGCTAAGCCGGAATCTATCTTCCGCCCGAATCGTGAGAAACAAGATAAATAGGTGGGGGGACTATTTGTGTGTGCGTGCGTGTGCATGTGCGTGCGTGTGCATGTGCGTGCTTGTGATTAGATTAACTCAGATGTACCTAGACCAGCAGCTCTTCGCGATGCTCAGATACAAGCTATTTCCAGCTGGGGCCTAGACATCCCATAGTTTTAATTTCTGCCAAAAAAAAAAAAAATGGTTTTTCATCTCAACTGCGATTACAGAATGCAACTAACAAAGGTTTAATGTGCATTAGCTCATGATTATGGATTATCAAAAAGAGAAATGCAAAAATTGTTACAGAATAAGTTAATCAATGAGGTTTTGAAACAATGTAAGGAGTTTTACAGCTTCAATGGAAGAGTCGTCATTACTAATATCACTTTGGTGAAAAAAGAAAAGGTGACGCTGACATAAGATCCTAAAATAATTGTTCCGTGATATGTGAAGGAAAACATAAAAGCTAATAAATTTTAAATAGAATATGGGACTATGATCATATATCTAAAAACTTGCGGGGTCCCCGGGCAACAAATAATAGCTTCACCCCCCTCTTTTTGTTTCTCTTTATCTTAAACACTTTTTTCTAGCTATGGATGATTATTTTTCTTCCTGTTAAAGTAGCTTTGGCCATTTTAATCAAATTAAAATGTTTAAACATATTTGTCTAGTTGGCATTCCTTCTTATATTTTATTTTTTATACTTTTAAGTTATAAAGAATATGCTATCCGAAACTATTAGGCGCCTTACAGATCGTAATGTGAAACATATGCATGATATTTAAAGTAAATTGTTTACTATTCAATATATTTTATTACTACAATAAGATAACGAAAATTTGTTTTTCAACTGGTAAGAACGGAAACTTATTAAGTACTTTACCAAGATTATTATTTTGGGTTTGATTATTATCGATAGCTTCATTTGATCTTCTCATAATTCCTCGTTATTGTTTTCACTTTCTTTCAACCTATTCCCCTAAAACTGTTCTTTGAAGATCAAAGATCTCCTAAGGAGTAAACACCAGATCTTCAAATTTTCTTCGCATTTTTGTAATTTTAAGCAAGGTGTTTACAAATAACCCATATACAGATGAAAAAAATCCACAATTTCAGATTACAAAGCCCTTGAGATATTGTTTAGAAATCTTAAAACTCCACACTGTATAACTAAGAGTAAGAATGAATTAAATATTTCAAGCTTTGCCGTTAATTTTATAGCTACATTTCTTTACTTACTTTTATGCCTTGTCAGAATTATACGGTTAATTTTATCACATCACTAAATTATGTTTTAAGACATATCATACATACCAGCTGTTTACATGAAACTCGATAAAGTTGGTCACTATGCTAGATGATCAACTTCTACTTGTATTAACGATTTTAATGCGAGTTACACGATCCACTATGGTACATCTCTTTCATTTTTCCCTAACGAACTATACAATATTTAGCGTCAAAATAACACACAGATAATATTATAATTGATTCAAGACAATTAAGAATGTAATTGCTAATTAAGTGATAATGGATAATTATTTTCAATAATAATCTATTTGATGTATATCAAGGCAGTAAGAATCGTCTGACAGAACGAAGAACAATAGCATAAATAGAAAAATTAAGCTCATAATTTCAAATAAAATGTATCATGCTGGTACTGGAAATAATTATTACTGGAAACAAATCATTATTTGAAACTCACAGCAAAATTTAAAAAAAAAACCTAACCTAACAATAATTATTAAATGATTAATTTAATAATTAAAATAATTATTAATTTATTATTAAACTTGACTATTGAATGTTATTTTAATCATCAAAATGAGACACATAATAATTAAATGGATGCTATATGAAATGAAATTAATCAAATCAAATTCTAAGGAGTTTTTCAAAATCAAATTTGGATTGTTCACCAAAGAATAACTTAATTATTACTGTTATTTTTTGTAAGATATATAAATAGTTGAATAAGATAAATTACTATGTCTAAATAAAAACTAGATTATAAGTATCAAAAATTTTCAGTTAGAAAGTATTTTAGAAAATATTTCTTGTGATAAATATATATATGCCAACATATTTTAAAGTAATAGTCTGTAGGTTACCATTTCTTAAACTATACATAGGTTCTTTTAAAATTAAAAAGCTATGCAGTGAATTGCCTCTCTCCTTTTTTTCTTCTAAGTCACAATAACCATATTTTTGTCACGTTACAATAGCAAAAATTGCATTCATTATTGAAACATCATTTCATATCTTCATAAGTGAAATCTTCTTCGAATTTAGATATAACAATAAATTGAATGCCTATAAATTGAATTCATTTCCCACCCCCCTTATATTTAAAAACCGATCAGATAAAAATAACAGCTTGATCAAAAATTTATTTCAATTTCAAATAATTTTGATTCAAAGCTCAAAAAAATAACAAAACGTTCAAAATAAATAACATTTTATTCTGAAAAAGGCACCATATGATAGATTTGCAAAACTGCAAAGCAAAAACTATAATTTGTTCACTAAGAATTCCTTCATCTGGATACATTCAATAATTAAGGTTTATAAAATTATTGGAATACAAAACAAAGAGAATGCTTTTTTAATAATTTCTTTACAAAATTAATAATTTATATTAATACTTAATACCTTTTTGAAATGTTAAAAATGGCTTATTTAAATTTAAATAACACATATAAAAAAAAGCGATATAAATAGCATACTTGAAATTTTTCTTCAAGAACAAATGTTATTTTGCTGTAAGATTAATATTCCTAATAGATAGAAGTATGAAATCGAAAAATAAACTTCGGAGAAAACTCCCTGTGTTTCCTGTTATGTTTTACTCAGTTCAATATCTCAGATGCAATTTTAGTGGCTAAACTCTGAAAGGCAGAAGAATAGACTAGCTTTTAGCAAATGCTTTCGATTAACTTTAGATCAAGGAAAAACGCACCTACGCTTTAAAAAAAAGGGGGGGGGGGAGGGACCTCATCATCATCACCCTGAAAGTTTTTTGGCTTTAATCGAAATACCATCGAAAGATTAGATTGGTTTCATCTTTACCTTCATCTTGCATTGCATCTTTTCGTTCAAAAAACAGCGAAAGCCATCATTTTTCACAATGTGCATTGATAGACAACACAGATGGTGGATCCCCAAAGGTAACATTCTCAAAAAATAAGAAATATGTTAGAGGATATCCACTTTGTGTTGTCCCTTTCCCTAAACGGAAAAAAAAGTCTGACCAAAAGAAAGCCATTCGAATTCACTTTAGTTGCTGCGCAATGTTATTTTTTTATTATTTACTTCACCCAAAAACCAGAAAGATTCGACGCAGCAACTAGAAAGATTCATTATGTCTTTTAAACACTTCGCTAATATTTTTAAAACTAAAAAATCAATCACTCTACATTTCTTTTTTAGAAAATAATTAGTGTTTGAAGCCATGGAAGTTTTTCAGTGTTTTGCAAAAAAGAAAAAAAAAGTTGGCTAACAGAATTTTTAAAATAAGATTTTTAAATTAGAAAATGTATTTAAAACATTGATTAAAGAATTATATAAAAATGCGCATAGGAAAATTGTGAAATTTACATTTACATTTCCCATATACTTAATTATATGTACATATTTGAATTACATACGAGTACATTTAATTTAAAACAACAAATAAGTCGAGTTTAAATGGACGTGTTTTCATTTTTAATGCATTTACATATTTTTACGAATTTTTCCTTGAAGATATTGAAAGATTGGATATACTTTAAAAAGTTTTTTCCTGTGTTCTAAGCACTGGGTTTTCTCCATATGGTACATATAATAAGTCTATCATTGTTTTTTAATCAATCTTCGTTTTATTAAATCCATAGACTATTGAAAATTCAAAAATATTTCCAAATATATAGCTCTTATCGTGAAGTAACTGGCAAAAGCTTAAGAACATGGGAAAGAAAAATATTTCACATTCTAATCTCATACTTATTTTGTTGAATATAGAATATAAGTATGAACTCTTTCAAAAAATTCAATGTGCTCTTGGATTGTTCTTGGATAAATTCTTTTACAGTAGATAATAAGCTATCATATATATTTTTGTCATCGAATTGTGGTCTGTAAAATTTTATTAATGAAAAAATTGTGGATTGACTAATATGATTCATATCATATTAGTCAGATAATTTACAATTAAATAAATCTAATATCTATTTATACATTTTACTTATTCCGTGTTTTATGTTTAATTCATATCATTTAACTACAATAAAGCAACCCTTATTAGTATACCTATATCGCAAAAAAGTAGAAATAGCAACTACGTATGCTTTCACTATGTTTAATCATTATTATTAAGATTTTGGACATGGACTTATTATAAAAAATTAAAGTATAATAAATTAGAAAATATTGGAAATGTATTGCTGAGGAAAAAAGCGATTTCATGAATATGTTTGACATCAAAAATGTTGCTTCTTCCTTTTTCTTTTAAGATTTCAATCATTCTTTTTGATAAATGATAAGATAATAATATGATTGAAAGGAAATTGTACAATATCACAGTGGCAATTTTCTCATGATTGTGTAGCAAATTTTTTCGAGTTGTAGGAACTGATTTCGTGCTATTGTTTCGTGGATTCATCAAGTGGGTGGAAAACTTTTGTCCCAAAACATTCCTTAAAAATAACAATTGGCATTCAAAAAATTTAGATCCCACCGCTTTATTTCCAAGATACTATGAAATAAATAACAAAAATGTTTTATTTCATATTAAAAATTTCTCCTAGGTATTGCATTGCTTCATCTTATTTTCTATATATTTAATCCCTTAAATAAACGTAATAATTAATGAAAATTATTAAAATAAATGTTATATTTTATGTTTCCCCATCAATTACTTATGCGAAAAGTAGGCTCACTAACGGACAATTAAGTAAATTTACCTGCTTCCAATGACGTTACAATAGAAAAGAAATCTAAAGCACGCTTAGATTTCAAATAATGTTCAATCGGGTGTAATCAAAGAAAAATGAATAATTACAGCAAATTTACAAAGCACGTCAAAAGAATCACATAAGAATAAAAAAAGATTATAAAACTAAAATGCCAATGCATTGTTTATTTAAAAAGCTTTTCATTAACCCTTTGCGGTCTACTCTCAGCCACCAATGCATTTTTACCGTTCCGTTCGTATGTCTGCTCTCAGCCATCATGGCAAAGAAACATACTGAACTTATATTGTATCCGTCGTATCTTAATCTCCATTTAGGATATATCAGTTTACACTTTCTATGAAAGAACAGAAACGGCTAAGGAACTTATTCACGAACAAATATGGTGTTTCTACCACTTCGTGATAGCGAAACTTAATATTAATAGAGCCGCCTCTGACTATTGAAGTTTACAAAAGAATGAATAAATTCTTTCAAATAAATTCAAAAGAATGACATAATTCTATCTTAATCTTGTATACTATGTATCACTGCTCGTTCAGCGGAAATTAATTTCGACTAGCACGACACCCTACGTCCAAATTTAATATGATCGCAAAGGTTTAAAGAAGAAAAACTATTAAAAATGGATGAATAGAGAGTTCCTGTACTTGTTAGGAATGTCATGTTTCAGTCCGTATTATGATGAACATCATTGTATTAAAACGACGCTCGATATTTTAATTTGCCTTTTTATTTATAAGTATATCAAAATTTTGACGAAACAAAATCATTTATTTGAAAAATATATTACCTCTCTTTAATCATTTCTTACAAAATTTGTTACAAATCAATAATTTTTATATATGGAAAATTCTCTCTGTTTTTCGTGGATTAATTACACCATTTATTTCTTCACTATATCAATTGTTAATAAGCTATCTTCACGAAATCAGGAATAAATTCTTCTTTCTTAGAGAAGGGGTTTTAATTTTTTTTTAATGGCTGTCTGGGATACAGATGCAAAATAAAATTTATTCTTGATATAAGAATATTGAAAATGCAGTAATTATTTTGGAAAAAAATTTCAACTAATCATATTTTATTGAATTTGTATAATAAATTATCTTCTTATTTCAGAATAAACGATGTATTAAAATTGCTTAAAAAATCATTAAAGATTTCATGCTATAATTCACAAAATACTGCTCTTTTAACATTTTTTAAAAATATAAAATAATTTTTTTAGAAATAAATTTTTAATTCAACTTTTAATTCTTGGTTATATATAAAACAATCGTGGGAAACAGAATGCAGGAACTTCTTCGACAAAAATTCGATGCTCTTACAGCGATGTTATAAAACGCTACAAATAATGCCTTATAACACTGAGAGCAAAATTTCAAGTTATTTGTATTTCTAAAGTGTGCAAACATATTCCTTGGTGTTCTTAGGCAATGCTCTCTCCGTTTAAACTCTCCATTAAAAAATTATTTTAAACAAAATAATGAAAAAGGCGCAAATTTTTCACAGACTAAATACTTTTTTAAAAGGGGGGGTAAGATATTTTTAAAAAAATATAAAACATCACATTTATTTAGAATTATAAAATATACTAATATAAAGCTTTGAAAAAGATAGCTGCTTTTTAAAGCGTAAACTTACAATGAATAGCGCTTTATTTAAAATTTCTGAAAAACTATTTTCATCTTATGAGAAAAATGAAAAACTTTCGTCTAAATGAAGAATAATTATTTCTAAAATATTAAAAGGAATGAAATGTTATGATTAAGATCACTCCCGATTTAAATATGCTTAAAAAATATTTATGGTTCCTTAATATAATTCAATTCATTATACTATAATTTTCCCCGTGATATTTTATAGATAACATAAATATGTAAGAAATATTTGGTTCTAAGAATAATAGCTTTTTAAAAAAAATAATCGTCGTTTCTATAAAAATCGTATGACTTTATTAGAATACAGGAAAATAATTACATATTAGCTTTGTAGATGAAAGATAATTTATACATGTGATGTCAATTCTCATAGAACTATTTAAATTTGTAACCACTATCACCGCCCGTATTAATGATATAAACATATTCCAAACTAATAAAAATTCATTTCAATAATTAGATAAGTTTCGAAAGTTCTAAGTTTAAATAAGCAGGCACGACTTGTAACTACCACTGAATGTGACAACTTATGCATTTAGTGCTGCATGTTCCAAGTACGTAACTCTTAGTTGACTCCACTTGTTGTAATGCGATTTGGTGAAGCTCCTTTCTACTTAGATTCCGGTTAACTGCAGAGAAAACAAGAAAGAAGGGCATTGTTTGTTCTATGGGGAACGCCATAAGGCCTATAATCAGTGTTTTGGAGTAATAAGTATCAACTTACAAACGAGTGATTTCTCGCGTCTTATATGGTATGATCAAGGGTCTGTGGATTATACCAACACAAGAAGCTTCGTGTATCATCAAGATTATCCGAGTTAAATAATTTAAGTATTCATAGAATATAATACAAATCAAGTCAAAGTTTTTGATAAATTTCTATCTTTCAAGAATAAATATATATCAATGAAATAAATGAATGTAAAAGTGTTAGATAAGGTTTACACTATTTATGCGGGTACTAAATATGCATAAAATTTGCATAATAAATAAAAAAATATTATTTTTATATTTAATTACATTCCATATAAATATATAAAATTTATTCACTTGAATAATGTTTTTCTTATACAACAAATTAAAATGCATTTAGTATCAATTAATATATAATTTTAAAACGATTCGATGAAATAAAAATTGTTCATACATTCCTATAATTAAAATATTTGATAAATCCTATTATAAGCCTCCCCTCTACAGCCATTGGCCCGATTTTGTAAATTTTTATTTTATATGAAACTATCACTAGAAGTGCCATCAACAGTTGCCTGCCCACCATCATCCTATATTTTCGACAAAACCTTCAAAAACACTCTTTCACCGTCTGTTTGAGGTAAACAGCAAAATCTGTTCTTCAGCATCTTCTACAAGAGATTCGTCATTAGTGGCAACTTTCTATAAATGTGTGGTGTGTGTCAGTTAGTTTTGACTGGCATTAAGTCTGAACCAAGGATTAAATTGGCTTTGATAGAATACACTCTCTTTATTTGTCGACGAATTCGAAGAACCTGTCTTTAAATCATAAGTAATGAGCTCGATCGCACATGCGTAAGTGTTATTAAAAGAATGTAACTTTGCATATTTGGCGAAGATGTTCATTTTGAATAAATTTATAAGATTTTCAATTTATGTATTACCTGACCATTTTTTAAAATTTAATGAAGGTTATTAATTCATTTTTAATTTCTGATTCTGTCTTTTTAATTATCTTTCGTGATATGTTTATTATCCCTGAAAATTGCAACGAAAGTGTATCTCAAATACCGACCAGAAGTATGGATAAATTATCTAAATCAATACATTTGCTTTTTAGTATCTCCTCAGGTTTTACAAATATAAGTAAGAAACTTTATATCCTTATACTTGAATGTAAGAAAAGGATTTTACTTATTGGCTCTTTTAGAAACGGGAATTGTATAAAAAATTAATTTTTGTAGTTTTATTATCCCTTTCAACAGAAACCGAAGTATTTTCATACATTTGGATATTTTATTTAATGAAACATTGCAAGTGAATTTCTAATTAAAATTGTTAAGGATATCAAGGCTTGCTTTACATTTTTAGGACACTCTGTATATACCATTTACACAAAGAGAAATAATTATTTAATAAAATTAGTTAAATCTATAAAGGTACATTATTTAGAACTTTTTTCAGAGAAATTAGACAGTCTATAATTTGAAATTTTTCTGGAAGCAACTTAAAAATGTTTATATTTTACAAATATTTCGAATGTGACAGTTAAATTACGAAATGTTCTACCCTCATTACTTAAGCTGCTCATCTTATTTTTGACAATACCTTTATTTCAGCAAGTTGGTTTTCAACAGTATTCGAACAAATATGAAAGATGAACTTTTTAATTAATTTATATTAATCTTTTCTTTGAAAGATACAATGATTTTGATATTTGTTTTTTGTTTATAATGAAAATTCCATGTATAAGCTACTTTTATTTATGAAAAATAGACTTTTCATGTTTGCATTTTTTGTTTTGTTTGTTTCATTCATAAAATTCACTTTATTTTTACATTGTAAATCTTTCAGAATGACATTCAAATAATTTCTTCTTTCAGTATTAAGGCCTTCAATATATATAATTCTATACCACATTAGTCTTTTTTTATTTTCAAATCAAATTAAAGTTAAACTAAAATGAATTATTCTTCAAAGTATGAGCACGTTTGATTACACGAAACCAATAAATAGATTTTTTTTCAAATCAGCAAACTTGACCACAGAATCAGAATTTTTAAGACTTCAAAATGCTTCTCAAACTTTATTATGTTCCTGCCAAGACTGGAATAGGCATCTGTGAAACCTTCTGAAGCAAATTTTCTTTATTGTTTAAAAACGAAACAAGGTACACTATTATGTTCCACAAAGGATTAGTTCTTCCAAAACAACACAGCCTTAAGGGAAAAGACAAAATAGATGGCAAAGAGAAATAGGCCCATGACATTACTTGAATTGTGTCTTGCTTTAAAGCTGACTCCCTTAAAATTAAAGGCAGAAATGTCAACCAGTAACAAATGCTTAATATTGTGGAGGCTAAGGTTCCCCCGGGATTTATACAGTGAGCATGGACACATCTTAACAGAAAGTTATTTACTCAGTGAATTTATGTGTCAAAAGACCATTGGAGAAATGCTGTAGCACACAAGAGTCTGAAATTGGAAATGGGTTTATTCGAGCAATTGGATATCTAATAGCTTTCCGGTTTATGACGGAAAACTGAAAAAAAAAACATTCCTGTTTACAGTATTGGATAGAAAATTTAACAATTTTTTACTCTCAATCATTTTTGTGTGGTTTTTTTTGACGATGGTATTTGCAAATAAATTACATTATTTGAATTCTGAAGCTACTAAGTTTGTTAATTTTATTCTATGGTGCAAATACGAAGCGGCATTAAATAAAAAATTTAATAAATTTAAGGAAAAAAAAGAAATATGTAAATGCCTGTTATCAAAAATTGTCAGAGAATGAAGATAATACTGTTTCTTAGATGATTATTCTTGATGGCGTTTGTGTCAGCATTTTATTTTCCTTTATTGGATTCTGCATTTTTATATAGTTCAAACAGAAAGGTTTGATTTTCTACTGTGTATTATAATGGTAAATTCCATGCATTTGCACGCTTAAGTTAACTTTGTTGGGTCTTATTTTTTTTTTATTAGTTCAAACAAATACGTACTCTACGCAATTTCGTTTCAAATATTGTCCTTTTGTCTCGATCCTTTTTTGAGCAACGAAATTTCAAAATAATAATTGGTATTGGAAATCTCTGCGGTTGTCCTGTGGTCAACTTCAACCTCAGTATGTACCATTTTTCTTTTAACCAATAAATATATTAACAAATTCTAATGCTTCCAATTTTTCGCATTTATTTAATGAGAAGGAGGAAAAAGGTGAATATGTTTTAAGCTGATTAAAAAGCTTTCACAGGCAAAAAACATATAATTAAAGAATTTTAAATACTTAAAAAAATATCAGATCTAAAATTGCAATCCAACATGCATTGAAGCTGCTGGTTTAAACCCAGCAATGATTGTCGGGTATCTGATACGCAAGATATTTATAAAACCGCACGTTCAAAAAAATGCAAGGAACTTAATTTTGAAAATTTTATAACTTCAGCATCATGTAACGAATGCTGTGAAATAACAATGTTATGAAATAAAATTTTATGAACCATGTTAATAATATGCTACATTAAAGTAACGACATTACTCAAAATTATTTTTTTGACATAATTTTGCAACGAGTCCAAGGATTTCGGTCACATTGTATTTAGATGCATTTTACAATACTAAATGAAATATTCAACACATTACTGTATTTTTATATTAAATCAGCGTTTCTCAACCTTTCAGTATTCGTGGCCAAGTTTTCAATCATAATTTTCATCTCGCCCGCCCCCCGCTTACAATAAAAAGTATAAAACAATAATGTATATCGAGTATTTTGCATTCTGTTTTTAAATTATTTTTAACTAACTTCCAAAAAGAGAGTAAAAGCGAGCCAACATTGGCGAGAAACCACATCTGGCATTTTTCAAAGTGGGCAATGAACAGATGAAGCGAATGAAAGTTGGGAAAATTTAAATATTATATTTGAAATGAAAGCCAAACAGGGAGATAACATTAAAAGAATATAAAAGTAGAAAAATTCGTTAATGAAAGCTAACCTAGACGATGTGAGCTAAACTTAGAAACTTTGAATACATTTTTTCGAATAATGAAAGAAATAAAACAGAAGCATGACTAAAGAAATGAGAAAAAAATAAGTAATGTTTGTGGAAGAGAATCCACACGACCGATGCCGTCTCGAGCATGAGCAGATATTTTCTCATAGGAAGAAGGAAAATGTTTGATAACGCAAGTTTCAATTCCAGCCAGTCTCATTCGAGGCGATCCTTCTATCGCTATCGGATATACCGTGAATGTGTATGTTATATATGTTTTCGTGTTAATTGCATTTCACCATATTAAATATTTACGGCAGCAGATTTATGCAGACTCATTTGATAAACTTTTAAGCGGAAGTAAGCGAGCATTAGACAACAGTCAAGCATCAACAAGTACACAGACGAGCGTGGTTCCGAAAATAAAATCAATAAAATATTCTCAAGAATGCTTAAATTTTGGGTTTACCAGTACTGAAGTAACTGAAGAAGAAAGGCCCCTGTGTATCATTTGCTCAAAAATGTTGGCCGCAGGCAGCATGAAACCTAATAAACTTAAACGACATTTGGAAACGCTTCATAGTAAGTACGTCAACAAACCCAGATAATTCTTCGAATTAAAATTAATATCATATAAAAAGCAAAAATCATTTTTAAAGAAATTTTGTCTGTGAATAAAAAAGTTTTAATTGTATCTTACAAAGTTTCATATAAAATAACCAGATGTAAAAAATATCACATCATTGGTGAAGAGCTTACTTTGCCAGCAGCAATTGAGATTGTAGAAACTATGTTTGGAGATAATTTTCCAAAACAATTGCTGTCCGTACCTGTTTCAAATGATAATGTTGCTCATCGAATTGGTGATATAGCTGAAGATGTACAGTGTCAGCTTTTCTCGAAGTTGCGTGCCAAATTGTTTTCAATACAGCTTAAGGAAGCAACAGATAGTAATAAAGATGCTCATTTAATTGCTTATGTTCGATTTTGTGATAATATGTCAGTAATAGAAGAACTACTTTTCTCCAAACCAATAGAATTCAAAACAACAGCCATCGCATTATTTGCCATTTTAAATGATTTTATGAACTAGACAAACATAGATTGGAAAAATTGCGTCGGAATATGCACCGATGATGCTCGTTCAATGTCCGGAAGATTCCGATGTATACAAGCACTAGTAAAACAAAAATCGCCTCAGTGCGTCTGGACACATTGCATGATCCACAGTGAAGCTTTGGCTTCGAAAGAAATGAGTCCTGGTCTGAATATTGTGTTAAATACGGTTGTAACCGTAGTAAATTATATAAATTGAGATCCCCTGAAAGCGAGAATCTTTTCAGCACTTTGTAAAGACATGGGTTCAGTACATTCAGCTTTACTATCTTATTGCGAGGCAAGATGGTTATCACGTGGGAAATTTTTGCACCGTGTTTATGAATTAAAGGAAGAAATCGCCATTTTCCTAGAAGAAAACAGACCGGAGGCCGAGAATTTTCGCGATGGTTTATTTGTGATGAAATTGAGCTACTTGGTCGACATATTAGAGAAATTAAATAACTTGAATCTTCAACTCCAAGAAGCAAATACACATATGTTAGATACGAGTGAGAAAGTTAATGCTTTTTGTGGAAAATTGGAATTGTGGAGCAGAAAATTAAAGCAAAGAAATCTAACAATGTTTACAAATGTGGATGATTGTACTAAAACTTACAAGGCTGAAGAAGAACATGGAAAAGTTGTTTTTGTAACCAATGAAAATCCTTTAGCCATGCTGTCAAAAAATTTTAAAAATTATTTTCTTGCTGACCACAAACTGATAGCAATTTACGAGTCAGTTAGGGATCCATTTCATAAGATTCCTGAAGGACTCTCAATTGATGAGTAAGAAAAATTCATAGACTTCACGACAAGTGGCGAAACTAGAAGACAATTTAATAATAAATCACTCTTTGAATTTTGGGCAGGAGTAGAGGATGATTTTAATTGCACTAAAAACAAGGGAATTTCACATTCTATTACCATTTTCAACATCCTCCTACCTTTGTGAAACTGGATTTTCTGCTGTGGCTACTTTGAAGACGAAATATAGATCTCATCAGAACTGAGAGTGATTATTTCTAATATTAAGCCTTCCTTCGAAAACCTTTGCTCTGTAAGACAGGCCCCAGGAAGTCACTAATAATTATTTTTTTTTAATTCAGTATGTTTTGATTAAGTAAATTTTGATTTAGTAAATTGTTTTACTTTAATAAGTTATTAAAATATGTCAAAATGCATTTTGTTTTCTATGTGTATGTGTGCTTTCCTTTCAGTCAGTTAATCAATTTTTTTAAATAATATTTTCTCTTGGATACTCTCTCGCCCCCCTAGGGGGTGCCCCACTGGTTGAGAATTGCTGTATTAAATAAATATGAAGAAAAATAGAAAAGAAGCAAATAAAAATTGTTCCTATTGTTATTTGTATTGTCTGTGAAAAAAAAATTGACTTAAAATTTTTCCGAAGAAAACACCTATTTATTTTTTGGCTGAACTTACTGCACTATGCAATTATCTTAACAGCACCTTGTTTTACATAGGATATCACCTAGTATTAGCTTCAATTAAAGCTTATTTTATAATATTTTTGTTCGAGATTATAATTTTCATTTATCATATGAAAATTTCATTGTTTGGTAAAAGTGTAGTTTATTGTGAACCTTCCTGCGCCAAGGATGCCAAATCGCCAATAAAGATGGCAAACAAAACAAACACTTCTACGAAACAGTTACGGTTATCATTTTCTGCCTTTAAATTTTGATCTTTACTGATAAGTATTGTTTTATCCTAAATTTTTATTTTTTTTAACCTTTTGGAGCACTATCGCTGCTTATCTTAAAAGCTTTGAAATAAAGAAATTTTTACAAACCGGCTGCGCCGGTCTGTTGTTTAGAGAGCAAAATTTAGAACATGCGATGCCTTCGGCATCTGAAGAAGGCATCAGGCAGATTTTTTTAACTTAAAAAATACTAACATCCTACGGCGTCGCTAAAAGCGGGAGCGGGAAACTAGTAGCTTCTCTAGCACATTGAACATAAGAATTGTGTGGATAACAGGAACAGTACATAATCTAAAGAAAAGAAAGAAGGAGGAAGAAGCAATCAATCCATTTTCTATACAAAATTTCAAACTAGCATCCTTTTCCCAATTTCATCAATTCGTTAAAAACATATATTCCACTCACCCTTCATCCATTCTGCAGGTTCAAAATATTTCACGCCATCCCTTTCACAGACATTCATTTTTGCACAATTACTGACAAAACAAATTATCAAGGGGAAACGTCAGAGCACAAAAAAGAATTACGAGAACTGCAAGGAATTCCATTGCAGAAGATTTTTAAAGTAAGAATTTAGAGGATTTCTTAAAGCGCATACCAACAGTTGAAAATTGCAAAAGAATAAATATTTTCTGTTTGTATTCACATTAAAAATAACATTACAGTGTCTTATTAGTAGTAAAAAAAGAATTATAATACAGAACTAAATTGAAATCTTTAATAGATTTTTTTAATTTAACATTTTTCATAAAATAGTTGCAGTTTATGTACAACTCAACCATTGTGAAAAGTAGTAAACAAAATGGCATTAGAGTTGCTAGAATATCATTTCGTTGGGTTACCATATTGGCGACAAACTCGGGGGACACACTAGACTACATTTCAACCCACTGTTTTTATGGAATTGGTTCTGAAAGAAGTTTTGAAATTGCTAATCTATTACTGTATATTGTACCTATATTGCATCTTGTAAAAGATCGCAGCTTTATTGGTTAAATTCTTCATTAGTATGAATATTCAGGAGTAATATTAGTAAATTTTGTATATTGGAAATAAGTGTCCAAGATATAAGTTTGAGAGAATAAACTTTACTTAATATAACATTTCAAAATTCAGTGTTTACGCAAGTTTATCCTATTTAAGAAAATATCAACCAAAATAAAGCAATCATTATGAAATTCAATTAAAAGTAAATATTTCCTGAACCAAAACTAATAAAAGATGCATTGCATTTAGAGAGAGCTAATGCTGCTACATCTAAAAAACAAATGAGCCTAACCAAATAAGAAATAAATATTAAGTTTAAATGCTATAAAAGAACCAAAAGAAATGAATCCGGTCTGAAGACTTTTTCAAAGATCATCCTCAGGTGGGGATTCAAACCAGCGATTTTTTTCTGTGAGGGGTCAGACTATCGTCTAAAATATTGACCCCTCGTGACCAGAAAATACACCGAAATTGAGGTTATTGAGATAAAAATTAGTATCATAAATTTAAAGGCAGTAAATTACATAATAATACGCAGAATATTATTTCAAAAATTTAAAACTAAGTAAGACTACATTTATTGCAAAATTGAAACAAACTAAACTACAAAAAAACTAATAATTAACCATAAAAAAAATACGAAATCAAAGCACATACCAATTGAAAGTAAAAACTCCAAAAATTTTGGGAAGAAAATATACCTATCAGTGAAGAACTACAACGTTAATGAAAATTCAATTTTCCCGCGTTTAAAGCTGCATACTCCCATAACGCTTGGCCAAATTACGTCGTCATCATAAGAAATAAATAGAACAATCTCAGCGCCTTCTATTATTAAGCCAAAATGAATAAGCTAGAAAGCATATTAGTTTTGAAAAAATAGAATATGTTAGAAAGTAGATAAACCTTCTCTTATTAAAACTCCTATATTGCAGCTTCTACAGAAGCAACAAACAATCTCATTAAAAACTTAACTGCTAAAGATTTTCCCAAAAACTTTTGCAATATAGACCCTTCACAGAAAAAATCTCTGTTTTGAATCCCTGCCTGAGGGTGACCCTCGAAAAGGTCTTCAGGCCGGATTCACCTTTTCTTTTCTTTTTTGCTTGCTCCTTTTTAGCATTTAAACTTAATATTTCTTTCTAATTTGGTTTATCCTATTTATTAATACTAATTCAAATTATGTTTGTTTTAAATGGAGAATCATTGTAATTTCTGAGTGAAAAACAGAGGATTGAAATGATGTTAATCATATTTGGTCATTGATTAAAAAGGAAAATTATTCGCTGTATTCTGTGTTCAATGAGAAAGAGGAGGGAAATTAGAAAATGCTAATGGATATTCCATTTAAAGAAGTAGTGAAGAAAATAGAACGAGCACCAACTGCAAAGCTCCATTCCTCCCAATGATATAAAAACTATAATATTATAATAATATAGATAGTATGTAATGATAAATTTTGTGAAACTCGCACCGGTAGCTTAAGAAATAAAATAGCCAAAATAATGCACTTATTGAGGTAAGAAAAGTTGTAAAAACAGTTAAAATCAAACTAGGAACAGTTCATTAGAATTGGAAATTGTTCCACGTATAGTAGAAGGAAAAACTGTGAAATTTATGTTGTGCACATTTGCTCCAGGCATTGATATGCCCTGATGATGGTTGTCATTCCAAAACTACTCAAGAACTCTAGATTTAACATGTGATGTGTAAATATATGTAATGTAATAAATATATGTAATATATGTAATAAATATATGTAATATATGTAATAAATATAAGTAATATGTTTGTAATATACTGATAATATATATGTTTAGGAAGTTGCAAAAAGATCATAAATAAGGAGCAAAGTTTAGAATATGTTAAGCTTTTATTTAAATGGATTTTTATTTCAAAGATAATCTGAAATTTTTAGAATCTTATTTTCAAATAGGATTTTTTTAAAATTTATAATACCGTCTTATAACTTAAATAATGACTATCTTCGTTAAATGGAGGTTAAAAAAGACGAAATTTATATCGAAGAAAGAAAAAAATATTTTTTCAAACAAATCACAATTTTATAAAATGAAAAATGATTAGAGCATTTGAGAAGGCAAAGAAGATTCAAATAATGAGAAAGCATGAACGTTGTAGATGAGAAAGAGGATTAGTTCTCATTACCAGAAAAGAAATGAAAAGAAGAAAGTTACCAGTTCTCATACGATGTTAGCTGCATTGATCTGCAAAAAATACCAGTTATTATTAAAAGTTTGTAGCATCCTATCATTATTGAACAAATCAAGGTTCAAAACTGTTCAAATGTTTTTTCACTTTGTTGATTGAAATTGAAATGATTGAAATTTCTGTAAATAAATTACTCACACATATTATCGCTTTAATTAATAAATTTATTATTTTTTATAAATCAACCCATTATTATGATCAACTTAATATAACTCCCCAAAATAACAAGAAAATAACAAACCATCAAATTTTATTTTATGTACCACAAATGCTCTAAGATTGAAACTTCTGGTGCCAAAATATTAAAATTAGATCTTGAACATTGTCGACAATTTTCTTTAACACTCATATTATCAAAGGTTCCGAAAGTTATTACAAAACTTGAAATTCTATGGAATTTTGATTATAAGCTGATTTAGAAAGAAAATTTCTAATTAATTCTTAAATATTATTCTTATCTTTTGGGAAAATATAATTATTCTCATACTTTTAACTTATCATAAAAGCTTATCAACGTATAATTTTTAAATATCTAACCTGTTTAATAAATTCAATGAAGTATCATTGTAAATTTTACTTCTGAATAATAGTAAAATCTACTATTATTTCTTTAATATTAATTCAGTAATTCTGAATATTTAAATAAACACATTCATATTTATAATCATTTTTCTTCTAAAAATTAAATTATAATCCAAAAATTTGGAGAATAAATATTTTTTTTTCCTAAAAAATGAAAAATTTATTAATTAAAATTGTTTGTAAATCGTTAAATTAATTTGAAATAATTTGGAAAGAAAACAAATAAAAAAAGTGAAAAACTCTAGCCCAGGACTTAATTTGTGAATGCTAATTAATCTTTATCCACTAATCTGAAAATTTAAGGGCCATGTTCTCGAAATTGGATGACTATTGCGCTTTAATATTTTCATGAATGAGCATTCTAAATGTATACTACCATTATACTACATCTCATCCTGAACTCAATTTTCCACCTAGTGCCCGTCCCTTGTAAGGAGAAAAAAGTCATTTATAGGTATCAGACCCGAGATTTTTCGGTTATCAGGTTTCGACCCCCAGATGTCAAGCTGAGAGGGAATGTGTCTGTTATCAGTGTACGATATGATTGATTGAATAGACTTTCATAAACAACGCGGAATTCGCGAAGATGTTGCTATTTAACATAAAAGAGTAAATATGTTTCCAAAATGAGTCTTAATTAAAAAATTAAACTCATTAAAACCTTTAATGCACACATAAACATATTATTAATAACCTGATCTATAGAATTTTAAAAATTTCCAACATAAGAAATGTCATTTATTCAAAAAACAAGTAAAAGGAATTAAAAAGTTACTATTTTCTCCTTTTATGAATTACTTTCATTTAAGGATATTCGAAATGAAATTGCTTTTGTAATTTAAATTTGAATGTGAAACGCTAAACAAACAAGATTCACTTAACAAAGAAGTGTATTTATAACTTTTCATGAAATCAATTACTTAGTTCTCATTGAACAGTGTATCTAAAAAGAATAATGTACAAAATGTATATAACCAACATGTTAAATTCTGTTATTCTGAAAAGATTATATAAAATCGCATATTTTCTTAACGTATTAATCTATATACATAAAATTAATGTTCATTTATTGTTTCATTGAATTATATACAATTCCGCACTCTTTAGAGATTCAAAATAAATTTAGTACTCATGCTTTTTAACACTTGAAAGGATCAAATGCTCTATTTTTTATTTTATTTTATTTATTTATTTATTGCGTACTTCTAAAGGATTGAAAGGGGGGAGTAAAAAGATTTGCATTTTTCCCCAGTAACTTCGGAATATTGAATAAATTACTTTTACACCATCTCAAAATTTTTAAAAAATCAGCATTCAGTAATGTCAATTTTATTACCATAGAGATTTTCTCCGATTTTTAATCAACTTTTCAATGATAATTTTAATATGCACCAGTTCTATTTTTTCTGTCGGAGCATTAAATTTGTTTCCCTATTTAATTATATCTATCACTAGCGCGCGCTTTTACGAATCTTAAAGCTGTTTTGCTATCTTCAGTCAATTTCTTTTTCGCATTTATTATGTCGAATGAAAGCGAACATTTCAATATGCGTTTATAACAATTTACATTAAACAATATCTTTTTAAATTGTTACAATTTTTTAACTGTTTGGCAAAAATTTTCTTATATTTTAGTATTTTAATGTGCTCAGGGGACATTTCATAAATATTTTCTTTATAATTTTTTTCAGTTTGAGTTCCTAGAATAAAATCTTATTTCACTTCAAGTTTTACTTTATTATACACTTTAAAGCACTAGTTTCAAAGCAATACTTTTTTTAATGTATCAACCAACATTTCTATTTAACTTTTCTTTTCCTTACTTAAGATTTTTGGCCTTTCTTTAAATCCAGTACATCTAGATTTCAGGCATATGTTTTTGTTTGTCCTCGTTTCTTTTATATACGGTTATCATAACACCAAGCTCGAAATCTATCAGGCTATTGAGTTTTGAAAATTTGATTAAATACAATAAAAAATTGGAATGATAAGGCTTCTGAAATAGAACGGATATGAGAGCGGATTATAAAGCCTGCAACAAGCCAAAAGAGTTCTTTTCAAAATAAATATATAAAAGCAATCAAAAATATTTTCTAAATAAATGTTTGCATATATACTCATTGGTATTTTTCAAGGTGCATGTTGCATTTTATTCCTTGAGAATTATTTGCTTTGGCATTGTCTTAATTTATAATTATGGAATTCTGTTTTTAGTAAGAGTATATAATAATTTATATACGTGCGTTATTATATCAAGTATTAAATCAATTGACTATTCTCTGAGACCAAAGAAATAAAAATTGCCTCTTTATAACACTATAAATTTCTTTAAAAAAATTTTTATCTCTTGAAAAAGCCAGTTTGAAACTAGAAACTCAATGTTTAACCATCGGTCAATTATATGTTATTAACTTCAAATAGTCTTCATATATTTGCGCCAAATTTGAAAAAATAATCAGTTTTATAAAAATATATTTGATTTTGTTTTAAGAATTATTCTCTGGTATCTATTTTCAAGAGAAAATTTTACATATCAACGTAATAAAAATGTTTTTGCAAGTATATAGTGAAGAAAATTCAAAGAACCGTACATGTAACATTGAAAATGTAATAAATTGACTCATGCCAAAACAAAAATTTGCTTTTTTCAAGAAAGATTTTTTTCTTTCTTTATTTGTAGTGCTGTATGAAACAATCGAAAAACATTCACTAATTCCCACTCCAGCTTGTTGCATTTCAGAACTGGAAGGCTTTCTCAGTCTTTCCCGCGAGTACTAAAAGAAAGGTCACCTCACAAATCGGAACAGTAAATGTTCCTGTCCTTAGGGTGATCGACTTTCGAGCACCCTCGACTATTCTGAGAAACCGCAGAAGGGAAAGGCAATTCCTTTATCCAAAATGTGTTTCGTTAGCAATCTGAATGTCTGCCGCCAGGAGGGTAAAGATAAATTAGAAAGTGCACTAGATCATCCTACTCATGACAATTAAATATGTGCCTCTAAGGACCTTTGGACAATATAGTTATACAAGTGACATCGTTTATTATTACATTTTGATTTATTTTAGTAGCTGTCAGAATTTTGCTATTCAATATTTGATATAAAATATTTCAGGTATCCTTTTTGAAATTATTTCTTCCTGTGTTGGTCTTGCTTTAATAATATATTGTTTACAATGATGCGTTTGATTGGTATTGTTAAAAATAATTAAGGAAATAAGAAGGATAAAGTGAAAACTACATAAATAATAAGAAAATATAAACAATTTAGAATTAAAATCTTCCATTTTATTTAGAATAGATCTACTTTGTTTAAAAAAAAACAATAATTATGATATTTTCTCAATTATACTGCACATAAAGACACTTCTTATCTTTAATTACAGACATTTCTAATTTATTTTGAAAAACAAATATATTATTTAAAAAGACTTGAATTATAAAAACGAAACATACATTTAGCATTTTTTTTAAATGATCACGGTGCCATGAAAACTACGATGAGGGAAAGAAACGATGTTCATCACCATTGCTAAGCCAAATAGTTAAATGTCCGTTATAACCATTGTAAATAACCATCTCAAGCATTTAGACAATAATTATAATAACATAGACCTTACTTCTGAATTGGACACTGAAGCAACTACTATTTTACATTTAGTTACTAGAAAACAATGATATAGAAAAATAAATAAAACACTGTGAGAGATAAAATGGCAAATAAGCACATAAAGAAAGTTGGCGAATGATGAGCAATGGCATACCTAATCATAGTGTTTTAATGTATTAGGAATCTCCTCAAACATAAATTGCATGACTACCAATTTATCTAACTATAATGAAAATTATTGAGCTCATTTTTAGATTTATGCCTTATAGCTACATTAGAACTGACGTCGGTAAAAACAAAATGTCAGATAACTAATTCTCCTGCATCAAATAAATTAGTTTAAAAGCAATCCACAATACAACTCTGAATCTGTTCCCATGTATGAAAATTAATTGCGTGTTTTGGTAAATATTTTCAGTTTCCAAACGATGGTTTATTTCAAATAATCAAAGACTTAAAGAGCATCTTTATCTAGAAAATGAATCTATTTATTTTTTTGGTTTAATTTATATGACTGATTAAAATTGAGCAACTTATTATACAAGAAATAGTTGCAAATTTATGTAACCAAATGTATCGATTGTTAATTGCTTATTGAATCCAGTTATTATCGACGAATTGCTGGACTTTTCGTAAATTATCCCGTTTATAACATTAATCAGAATGATAGGATCAATGGAATTACTGCAAGATTCTCTCCGATTGCCAAAGAAGTGCTCAGAGGAAGAAAAAAATTAGCCTATATTACTTTTGCATTAACAAAGATAATATTAGATCATCGATTGCACTAAAAATAGCATTTGTACACGACCTAAGAAATAACATGTTTCACTTATCCAGTACTGGAATGCTCATTAATATTACTCCAAAGAATAAATTGGTTATTGTTTTCCATTCACAACCAGTAGTAAAAAGTAACCGCATTTATTTCTTCGGAAGCATCATTCTTCATCTGTGAGACAAATTAGTTACTAAAATGAGAAAGCGAAAATTCTTCAAAGCTCTTTGAATATCCAGCATTAAGATTTACGAAGTAGGCCTTAAGGATTTGTGATCAATATACATATATATATAAGGATTATTATGTTTAAATTGTTACATATAAGCACTTTAATTATTGTGTCTCCTGATTTGGAGACATGACCAGTCACATATATACATGTTTGCCTTGACGTATTTTAAAATTGCTCCTTTTGAATACGCCACGCATTAATTCTTGAAGACGTAGTTCAAAATTCATTACATAAAGTAAAAATTTTGAAACTTATTTTTTAAAAATTTAACAGTATCTTTATTTTGATATGTCGGCTTCCACTTATCAATACCAAATAAAGATTCCTTTGCAAAAAATAGATTATAAAAGTAACTTAACAATCTTTTTTTACTGTGCTTTGTAATAAAATACTGTATAAAATACAAAATGTTTTTTTTCAAATACATATAAATATCAATATTAGAGATAAAAAATTATAGAATTTTATTACAAATTTATCAGATTTGGAATTGAAATCGCGTTCTTGTGATAGTATTAAGTATGGATGCCAGTTATTACGTTGAAATATTCTTTACACTGTCAATTTTGGAATGTTGAGTTCTGGTCTGATTATTTGTAATCTAGTATAAGGATAATAAAAAAAAAAGGCAAATGTCAATTTTTGCATTACACGTATAGCCCCTCATCCTCTCGTGGGAAATAAAAATCTTGTAGCTTTTAATTTTTGAACACTCTGCTTAGAAGAATGCTGGAAACTGAAAATAACATTTGTATTCTTCTACAATATTACAATTACATACAACATAAATCATCATATTATCCAAAAGCTCCGTGTTGACAAATATATATATTATTATTTTAGAAGCGTACAAGTAGAGTAAAAAATTTTGTTTTCTTGCTGAGCATTCCTTCACTTCTCTGAGAAATAAATGTTCAATTCCTCGAGTTTCTCTTCCTTTTTTTTATAAAATCGAAATTTCAACTTTCGACCAATCAAAGTGAATAACAATATGTGTGATAAACAAGTTCCTTTAAAATTATGATGATTGGATGATGCAATAATAGACGAATATTTACATACGGCAGTTCTTCTGGATTGAAAAAAAAATCTGCATTCTGAAGTAAATGCCTTTTTCCAAATTTTTGATTAGCCCCACGAAATTCAAAATTAAGCATATCTCTGAAAATTTTGTAAATAAAAATTTGGAATTTTTAGAGTGCATAGATGAAAGTAAGAGAAAAATTATACTAATTCACACTTTGACATTATGGTGGGCGCATAAAAAAATTATTTTTTGTACTTTATTATTATCTATCTCAACAGATGCCAAAGTATTGTCATACAATTACTTATCTTATTTAATGACACTTTATAATTGGAAATATGCGTCTAGATGCAATATTTAGAGAAATAAAATCTTGTTCCCCTTTCTTGGGATAAACTGTATATAAACACTTGTTTCAAAATACAATCACTAGCGCTTTCTATAAAAAAATAATTTCAGAAATCACACTTATATAGCTGTAAAATTAGTCTTATTGTACTGTCTAAATATTTAATGGTATTGAGATTACTATAAAGATCCAAACTATGCTATGGACAAGAAATTCAAGTAAGAAAAAGTGAAAATAAAATATAAATTATATACCTTTTGCTAGATTAAATGTGTTAGTTCACTGATTTAGATTAAAAAAATAGCATTAAATCATTGAAAATGACAGTTATTTACTAGTACTTTAATGACAAAAAAGAACTTTAAATCCTGATAATACTGTATCTTAAAATCAAGCGTTTTGTAAAGTCCTCAGAAAAAAAAAGCAAGGAACACCTTTATAATTCGGTTATTTATTATCGCATCAACACAAATTTGGTGTCGATGTAAATGAGAGGGGATAGGTTTGTTGAGCTAGACAAACTGTTTAACCGAGTTAATTAAGATAATTTATTAAATACTATCTAAAGCGTTTTCCGCTAAGACTATTAATTTTTTTCGCTAAGTCGACTTGTTGTCATAAACTTAACCTCTCAATAAAATTTTAGGGAATTCTGATGAAAATTTTGAGAGTTATAGGATTTTGAAAAATTTCATTCCCAATGTTAAATGAGTCTTATGAACTTTCGAAGATATCTCGGTAACTATTCAATATTTCTCAAAAAAAATTTCACTTGTTTAAAGAAAATTATCATATTTCATAAAATCACGAAACAAAAGCAGAAATAATGCAAACTTTATCTTTTTTTATATGTTTTTAAATGCGAATGAGGAAAAAAATGAATTATAACATTGTAAAATTTTTGCTTGAGACCAAAATTAACATATTAAAATGCTGGAATTCAAAAAATCGTGCACGTATCTCAAATAATTTTCAAAATATTCACAAAAATTATAAAATTCCCACAGTAGATTTGCAACATCCACTTTCAAAGGGACAGTATATTAAATTTATTAATATTTATAGATATACTCTTCGTAAAGTTTGCACTTCATGAAAAGCAGAGTGCCAATTATAATATCGCAATTATTTAAATAACAAATTTATTTTCAGACCAAACGATTTTAATTTATTAAGAATTTTGTTTTCTTTTTTTAAGATGAATGTATTTTCTTCAGTAAATTATAAAATTTGATTGCAGAACAGATTGATAGTAAAAACGTTTAATTAGTTTTTCTCTTCCCCGGCAGTTATTAAAAAGCTGAGAGTTACTAAATATATGGCCTCTTTGGGTTGGCTATTTTTGGGCGCAGTTTTCAGAAACCAAAATTAAGTATATCTCAACAACTACTGAGAATTTTGGAACGAAATTTGATACGCTAATACACACTGCTGAATCGAATTATTAAAAAATCTCGATTCCCGTAATAGAGAAATTTCGAGATAGTAGTTAACCTGGTTAATTAGTTTTGACCATCTCAACAAACCTGTCCCCTCGAATCATTTCCATCGACACCAAATTTGTGCAAATGGGATAATAAATAAAAAGAGTTTCAGAGGTGTCCCATATTTTTTTGTCGAAAACTGTACATGGGATGATGTATTTAAATATGACAGAAAAGGAACCATAACTGTATTAATTGTAAGCTAGATAAATTTTTGTACTTAGAGTAAAATGAGATAATATATTTGAGATTTGAACGAATTCAATGATGTTTAACATCTTTTTGTAGAAAATATATTTTTTTCCTCAGAATCAACCAACATTTATTTTAAAATTTTCTAATTTGGTTCTTTTCTTACATACATATACATATCATATAGTGAAGGAACATATTGATTTAATTCATTTATGATCATTGAATTTAAATGAATTTAAAATAAGATACTTATATCAAGCTCAAATAAGGTTTAGATGCATTAAAACGTCGTCTTGTCATTAACCAAAATGCTAATTGAAAGTTAAATCTTGTTATATTCAGATACTTAAATTAATTCCTGTTCATGTTCCATTCACTTCATCCATCAAGTAGAAATCAGATTCAGAAGACAGGCCTTTATTTTTATTTATTTTTTCTTTAGCAAACAGCTTATTTGCATTTGTAAAAGAAAATTTTCCGTCAGCTTAAGCAATGAAGGCAAAAAAAGGGCTTTCAATTCAATCTCGTTTGATCTTTCCCTTCCTTGTAAGTTAATTTCTTGTGACTCAATTAACTTAAATTGTGTGTTTTTTTCAATAAATCTTTTATGCATAAATGCAAATTAGAATCGATCTTCAGAAACACTACTGTTTCTGCTGACAGATGTAAAGTGTGGACTTTAATGTATGTTTCAAAATGTCAGAAATCTATCGCCATAGAAGGAACATAAATTAGTTTCTATCGGTTTTCTCCTTTCTAAATATTGTTATGTTGAATATTACAGATCTTAAGAGAGCAATGCAACAAAAAAAAATTTAGTTTCACGAACAACATTCTATGATATTTTTTATTAAAGTTTTGATTGTGTAGGTAGCTTCAAGTAATTTGAGTTTTCTGTAGATTTTCTACTTTATATTTTCTCGTATTCAAAGAGAAATAATAATAAAAAAAATACCACTTCCATGTTTTTGATAAACCTCGAATGAAAAAGTAAAATGTAGGAATTTGATACGTTATATCTAAGTGAAAATTGTTCAGTTGTATCAAATTTTGACTAAAATATGTGCACGGGGAAGACTGCTTATCTCTCTGCCTGGTAACTAAAACGCGTAACCCTAGATTCTTAAAACCCAAATTATACTAAATTTTGAATAAAATCCGTCAGTAGGGCTTTTTTAATACTCGAATTTTATATTGTGCTTAACAAAAAGACTCCTAAAATTATTTTAATATGCGTAATTATTTCGCTTACTTTACATTCAACCGATATAATTACAATTATAAATTTGGGCTTTTTCTTACTTACCCCGCATGCGGAAAACTTCATATTATGGCCTTCATTATTATCCTCACTCAAGCACCTTGGAATCTTTAAATGTGTAGTATTTAAATGATCTAGGAAAATTATATAAGAACCGAAAATTATATTAGAATTATAATATATAGAAAATTATATAAGAATAGAAAATTATATATATACTGCTAGATTTATAACTGATTTAGAATTATTGTATAAAGCAAGAAAGACTAATTCCTTATTGATTTGATTTTAATGGTTGGTTGAGCCTCTTGGAGAGACGACCTCGTTTGTCTTACACATGAATTATCAGATGTTTTTCGAGAATTTTCAGCTGAAATCTGTTTAGCGGATCTTTATTGCGCGAACCAGCAACAAAAGTGAATTTTTTTAGATGATATTTAGAACAAAAATAACAATGTAAATAAAGACAGTGGTAAACTAAATATAGTTGTTAATCAAACTGATAAAATCACTAAAACAGGGCCTCTTAATTTAAGGTTCGGCCATCAAATGAGGTTGTGCGTTTCATTACGAAAAGTGAAAACTTCCATAATATTATATCTGTATGATTCTATTATACCAAATATCAAAAATAATTATGAAAATCATCTTGATTTTGACATTTCATAGGTTTCATCAAAGATCATACAATGTATTGCTTTAAATTATGTTTAATTCGCTTTTCTTACTTTCTGAAGTGAATCTTCTGCTACAATTTTTTATTGATATTAAAGAGGTACGAATGAAATAGCTGAAAGAATTTAAAAAATCGAGATTTGTTTCTAAGTTTTTCTAAATGATAAGCTGGTTACTGCAGCTATCAGTAAAAGTTATTAATTTAATTTAAAAGCTAAGAGATATTCAATCACTTTTCGATTGCTAATGAAACAGAGCTGAAAACAATTAACATTGTGAAGGAACTTTCTTAAAGCATCGCTTCTCAACTATGGGTCGTATCAGAAATTCTTCATTGCCGCTGAATTAATGAAAAAAAAATTTGATTCAAATTATTTCATTAAAATTTGCACTTTCCTTCAGCAGTTAATTTATTTATTTTTTCCAATACACTTACATTGCTAGTACTATAATTGCAAAATGTATTCAAATTTTTCGAGAACGCAAGTATAATATTTTTAATAACGAATAAAAATATATTTTGTTAACAATGCAATTAAATTTTTCGTTGTTTTCATAATTGGTTTCGTCAATTCCAAACTTTGAAAATAAAAGTGGAAGTTTATCAGAATATAATGAATTTAAAAATGCGAATGAAAAAAAGAAATACTATAAAAGGGAAAAAAGCTTGGAGAAACGAAAATAGATTGAAAAAGACATTTAGTTATTTTTCATAAAACACTACGATTTGCAAATTTAATTTTTTTTATTTTATCAAATTTGTTTATGAAATCAGAATTTTTTTTCTGAAACATTGGCCATTCTCCATCATTGACAGAACTTCAAGCAGCCTGTTAACCCCTTTTATAAAAGAGTGAATAAAAGACCTACAATTATTCCACCGAAATAATTGTAACCCAAGAGTAAAATGGAATCATCATTGAAAGTTCACTGATCCGAATTAAATTTTAAGGAGAAAAAATGTTGCGGCAATGGAATGTGCAGTAAGTTTTCAAATGAGCGTCGATTAATTGTTCTTCCTTTGTTTATGACTTCAAAGACGCATCTCATTCTTCCTCTCGTCATTAGCATACCATTTTTGCCTCTCATTACGTTTTCAGCTTTTACTCAAAACGTTATGAAAGAGTCTTTTAAAAATTAATTAAAGAAATCTTGTAACAACCACTGATAGGGATTGAGTAAGATCAAGTGGTGGCTCGTTACCTCAAAATGCTGCAAGCCTGAAACTGTTTTTGTCTTTATTAATAAAAATTGTATTTCTGCTGTTTAACAGTATTAAAGTATTAAAGTTTCGTTTCCGAACATTACTGAAAGCATTGCTTTCAAAAGGTCTTCCAAATTTTTTTCTTCTCTGGAAAGCGATTACCTTTATTTTAATGATTCATTTATTACAAGAGAAATAGTTCTTTAGACGGATTAGAAATTCTTAAACTAGTTCTCATAACCAAGCTGCGGTTAATGGATGTAATTAAAAATTATTTTTGTAATTAATCCCATAAAATCTTCTGTTGTTGTTGTTGTTTCTGATCCAAGGTGGTATAACTGCACTATACCACCTCCATGAAACCAAAGGTGTCTAAAAAGTCCAAAAACAAAAGCGGATTCCTTAAAATCTCAAAAATAGTAAAATTTAAACATTTAAGAATATGATTGGGGGAGGCTTGATCTGCCTTGCACCAAGGACATTCAGCAAAACTCTTCCGGCCATGTTGGAAGATGAGGGATTAGGTGTGTCCACTCAAAAACAGAACATCTTCTACATCTGAGATATAAAATGTCAGCAAATGTTACTAAAATAAAAAAAGAAAGAAAAAGAATTGTAAGTCCTGCTGCACTCACAATGAATGACCCTCCACTGATAAGAAGAGCACGCTTTGAATTAAAAATAAACGGATTATAATTTAATTAAAATAATAAATAACTTTTAAGCAATATATAAGGAAATTAAGTATTTTTTAATCAGGGTATGTATTTGCGTTGAGTATTAATATATTTAATAAATATTTTTTAATATTTTTAAAAGATGTATGGGTGAGTTATCTTTGTATACTTTTTCTAATTGAGAAGCAGTAGTTTAAAAAATATATATCAAATGCGTAAAGAAAATTGAAATTCTACGCATTGTGGGAACATACCTTTCAGATGAGGTGTAGTAAATCTCTTTCGTTTCAAATATTTAAAATTTGAAAAAAAAAAAGGAAAGCCTAAGTGAATTTTTCACATGTTTTATTCCATAATTCAACAAATTAAATGCCTGTTGTTGGATATTCTCTAATCATAACATATTATACAATATAATGCACTTTTCGTGATATTCTTCATGTTGCGTAATATCGTATGATAACGAAAACTAAGCAAACAGGAGACTTTAATATAATAGCTTGTCATATACATTCTACATTCTTGTAGGGCCAGGGTGGCCTGGTGGTAAGGTCTCGGCTCATGAGCTGTAGGGTTTCAGATTCGAGACCTGATTCACCGAAGAACCATCATGTAAGGGGGTCTGTTGCACGTTAAATCCGTCAAGGTCAAACGTCCTCCCGCTGGTGTGGCGTGGTGTGGAGAGGGGGTGCCGGCTCAGGTGTCGTCCTCGTCTTCTGACCGCGGTTCAAAATTACAAGGTCCGTTCCAAAATAGCCCTAGTGTTTCTTAAAAAATGGAACGTTAATATAACTAACTAACTATCTACATTCTTGTATTAAATACTGTTTTTTTTTCTGAGAATTTCAATTCAGCCCATTGTTAAGAAAATTTTCGCAAAGATGTATTCACAAACAATACCTTTATTCTTAGAGTGAATTAAACTGTTTTGTTCTGCATATGTAGATTAAATAAGACAAAAACTGTATCAAAGAATACAATACATAAAAATGGGACTAGTCATAGCTTAAAAAAGAAACTAAGTCCTATTGCTTAGTCAGTTGATATTCGAGAGTTGTGAGTAGACAAAACACTTTTAATAAAATAAAATAACTTTTAAAAATAATAGTGTAATTAAAAGATGTCTAATAAATTGTAGAAATGAGAACCTTCATCGCTATTTTCTCGAACTATATTTTAAAGATCATAAATATCAATTCATCATGAGCATTTATTCTAGTTCAGTCAATTTTAGTATCATGCGGCAAACAAAGGGATATATTTTATGTAAATTCTAAGAAAATACTTAAAATGTGTGTGGTGTATCTTTAGTTCGTTTTTTCTTACCTTGCTAGTACAGCATCACTATTTCGCACTCTGCAATTATATATTGAGTGCCCAAAATTCTAAGGAATATGTCCTTCTGTGTATACCTAATCCTTATAGTAAATTCATATCCTCTGATAGCAACATTTTTATCACAGAAAGCTTTAAAAATTTTAATGTTCTTGATACATTTCATTTTTATTTTTTGTCATTCGTAAATGTATGAAACATGATATAATATATAATTATAATATCTTACGCAATACTAAGATTCGGTCGACTCATTTACAGAATTTAAGAGATCATTCAGCATGCCCATGTTCAACATTCACATTAAAATTTAACTATCTAAATAAATCTTGGTAAGAAAATAGGTTAAAAAAATGTTTTAAATCTAAAAACAGAATGTTGAAAATGGACGAAGCATATGAAATGATCAATATTTTGCCTCAGACTAAGAGTGCAAATCCTAAATCATCAGTATATTCAAATGAACCAGTGCTAAGCATGAATTTATAAAAACATTTCTTAAACAAATAATCCTTTTTAATATTTATCCTTCATATCCTATTATACAGATATTTTACATAAAAACAGAAACATTAGAATTTTTATTCTATCGTGAATAAATTTTCACCAAAGAATTCTTATTTTATACTTAGATATTTGAAGTATTTATACTCAGCCAAAGCAACGAACTATTTTTGTAATAAATGCCTCATAGAGATACCAATAATAAAGGTTGAAGAAAAAATAAACTTTCAAGAATCGAAATTTGATCAGATTTTAATAACTAAACAGAACAATAATGTATCATAAATTATAGGTAAACATTTAATCTAACAGATCTTAACTCTAAACTCTCCCCCCCCCCCCACAACAGAAATGTTAGCTGAAAATTAGAGGAACTCCAAATATATTTGTAATTGCATTACAAGCACATCTTGAACAAAAACACGATTTCTTCTTCTTTTAAAAAAATAATTAATGGATTATTTTCTCAAATCCTCATCATAAATGTAGAGAATAGTCAACTATTGCTGCTGTTAATAATGACACTCAGAATCTAATTTCCATGCTTTGATCTCAAAAGCAAAAGCTATTTCAAATATAAATTAAAATAACATGTTCATTTTGTAGAATATTCATATCAGCAGAAGGCAATCAAAGCTGAGGAAATCAACCATGATTCATTCACACGTATCTGATACAATAAAAGAAGTTATGCTACAAAGAGTTAGTCACTCTGAATTAGCGTTAGTGGTCTCGACTTCGAAACCGGAGGCTTCAAGTTCGTGACCCGATTCCACCGAATAGTCGCCATGCAAGCGGGTCTGGTGAACGTTAAACCTGTCGGGGCCAATCTTCCTCCCCCTGGTATGGTGCAGAAGTTTGGAGAGGAAGATACCAGCTCAGATGTCGTCCTCGTCATCTGACCGTAGTTCAAAATTATGAGGTTCACCCCAAAATAGCTCTAGTGTTGCTTTAAAACGGGTTATAACGGCAGCTAATATAACTAATCTGAATAAGCGCTCTTCTATGGGGAGAATTTCTTAGAAATTGAATTTTTATTCATAACAATCAGGTGAAAAGAATATGATTAAATTATTTATGCAATGAAATATTTTAATTACTTTCGCTTGAATAAACAACCTATGGTAACTAAATAACAATAAAAAAGTTTACAGTCAACAGTTTATTTTGGATGATTCGTTTAATAAAAATGAGTAGCATGTATTACTCACAATTATTGCTTTTCCATGTTGTTATTTAAGTGGTAACATAACACCCACCATATATATTTTTCTGTAGTAAGCAATTATTCAAATAATTCTTATTATGCTTGCGGTTGGATAATTTTTTTATACGAAACATGTTCATTTAATTTTTTTTTCATTCAAAATAAAAACTTTGATGGACTAATTTAGTTTCGGGTTTCATTTATTAAAAAATGCGAAATTATAATCGTTTAAATAATAAATAAAAAGTTTTAATCATTTTACCTCATATAAAGCAAAAAATAATTACTTTTACAATTTTTTTGGAAAATTTTATAAACAACTTCCAATACTTTTTACGGTTTCATGTGCATGTTAGTTATTAAAATTTAAGAAAAAAAGGGTCGAAACGAAACGTGCAAATTCAAAAAATGGCATGTTTAGAAGTAAACGAATTGTAAAAAGTTCTATGCCATTTTAAGTGGAATCCATGATATTAATATGACGTTTTCATTATACTGATTAGTGACGTTATATAATGAATAAAGTTTTGTCATTGAATTAAAAAATCAACTAAATATGGTGGCCAATATGGTATTCAATATGCTTAGATAAAATCTAAAATATATAAATGCTCTTCCTTAGATAAGCGAATTTACTGCTTGAAAAATAGTGTCTTTTGTTCTGATGTACAGAACATCAGCGAAATTTTTATTAAAAAAAAAAACTAAGTACACAAGAAGTTGTAGGAGTCAAATATTTCCATCCCTTTGAAGGAAAACTTCTGTTCGATTTGTTATTAAACTATATATTTTAAATTTCATTAAGTGTCACGAGGGAATTAAATTCCTTTTCGTCATCATTAAATGTTTTATTAAGCTTTTTGTTTTCCCGCAAATGCGTATTTGTTTCATTTATGGAGGAGAGGAAAATATCTGGTTCAGGAGAGATGATGTTTTTGGACATTCGTTTATTCCTTCCTGTCCTGTAGACATTATGTTGAAGATAACGAATTAACGAAAGAGTTTGAAATCGATAAAGAGTAAAAGTCAATGAATAAACTTAACAATGATAGGTGGAAAACATATCTAGACAGCGAAATTGGCATCTACAAATATACTTACTACTTATTCACACTGATAATTAATATCTGTAGACTTAGAGGTTATAAATAAAAGAGGTTCCCTTACAAATATATTTAGATTCTAAGAAATTCAACGAAATCGATTTTCACCACTGTTTAAAAGACTGAATTCACTTAAAGGGGAATTATTTTGTATTGAAAATTCTATTAATTGCGCTTATTTCTGAATATATGCTTAAAATCAGAAATTGATATAACCAGTATATTTCCAGTCGATACTGGATGCCCATCTGAGGTCAAAACTCAACAGAAATGAAAATAACAATTTCAAAAGTAATCTGGTTTCTTGATGTCAGATTCCTAATCACGCAAAATGTAGTAGCTTGGCCTCTCTCCAACTGCACAAAACTTCACCACTGAATTTAATTCTCATGTGTTGCCGAGAAAGTAAAATTGAATTTTTGAATCACGCTATATAGAGAAACATGATTGTTATTAGACAATCTGCAGACACATTTGGGTCATTGGGAATTCCCACTCGATTCCTCTTTAGCACAAAACAAGTTTCTAAAATTCTTTAGAATGAATGAGGCATCAATTTATTGCCAAGTTTTGACATTTACAAACAGATAAACGTCAAAAACATAATTCCATGTCTTCTTCTTTATTTGGCGTACAAATATTTAATCCTTTCTTAATTTTACACTATTAAATATTAAATATGAATAAGAAACTCATACTTTCTCACTACATAGATTATTTCCTAAAATGAATTAAATTGAATAAAGTTTTTTTTTCATGTTATAATCAATTATTTGAAATATGTTATAGAGATATTGTTCAATATTTGTGTTATTGAGGTCCTTCAGCTTCATACATAGCCAACAATTAAGGAAACAAATACATTTTATGATACTGCACGATATCTTTGGGTCACTTTTGTAATTTCATATACGATGTCTTTAAGTATTTGAAAATTTATTTGTGCTCATTTATTTCTACATTCTATTTGACATCTGTTAAATTGTGCGAAAAATGACAAAATTACATTTGATTTCTCATTAAGGAGCATTCGATTACCAAAATTATAAATTTCATTTAACAAAAAAAGTACTGAGAAATTAAAAGTTGTGCTCTTTTAGGTTACAAAGCGTCCCTCATAAGAAATAAAACCCAATTAGTGTAAATTTAAAAAAATGAATTTTTTTACCACATAAAGATGTTTTTAATAAAACCCGAAAAGGAATTATTATCTCAGATTCCACTTAAAATATGAGAATGGTACCAAAAAGGGAAAAAATTCTATGTAAATTTCATAAAAACAAATGTAACTATTTGTGGTTTAAAAGAAGTTATAGTGCATTTCGTTAGAACAATTTTTGTACGTCGTATATCAGTATATGTAATTGCTGCTCATACTGATACATTTTTTTTTTAGAATTCTAGAATTTTTAGTTATTCTAACATTATAATAAAACATGTTTTCTGTGACTTCAGTATATACTATAGTTTCCAGTGACTTTAGTAAGTGTTTTTTTAACATTTTCCTAAAATTAACCAAGAGCGTAAAAAGCTAATTAACTCTTAAAAGTGAAATGGTAAAAAAAATTTGGCAAAAGGGTAAAAATTATACAATTTGTCATCAATCATAAGAAAAATCTCCAAATGTCACCTAATTCCTATATTTTAATAAAGCTTTTTTTTAAACAAATTTTAGTTATGTTCTTCTGAATTATGTTCCCAAGAGAATTTAATAGGTATTTAGAAGTGAATATTTGCAAGAGAGAAAGAAAGATAAATAAAAAATTTTATTATCTCAAGCACATACTTAAAAAGAGCCAACACTCTTTATTCCGTCAATATCCTCTTTAGCTGATCTTGTTAATAACTGACCAAACTTATAGACTCATAGCTTAGTTCTGATAAGAATGTATCCAATGAATTAGAATTTTTAAGTGTTTTAAATTAAAACTTAAAACCTAGAATGAAGAACACATTAAATCATTGGTTTGGAGGAATAATTAATATTAATATAGGCATATACACATGAATATTCCAACATACAGAAATGCTTTGATTTTCTAAAAACACGTTAAGATTACGATATATTCTTACAAATTTCTTTCTCTTAAAATCAAAATGTTGTTGTTCTTACATTTTTGAAAAAGAAATTAACATCTCGTAATTAAAACCCGTGCTAACTTATTGGAAAAATTTAGGCTTTCATATTGAGAAACGATTCGAGAGGGTAAGTTTTTGTTTTTATTTAAGGTATATCCAACTTCCACGCATTCAGCCAGCTCAGGGCACATTCTTAAGACTCTAAAAGCCATCGTAAGAAAGAGAAATAAGATATATAGAAATTTTAGATAATGCAAGATATTGAAGATAAGATAGATAAATATTGAAATGTTAGTAATAATTTTATTCGAAAATTTCAATTAACAATAAAAACCTTTTCTGTGAAATTCTCAGCGCTGCTGAAAAAAACAATAAATTTTCATTAAAATATCTAAAGCAATGCGTCAAAAACCTCATCCTCAACGAGTCCATTTAAGGAATTATAAGTACCCTAAGAAAAAATTAATTAAACATTTAAACTGATGGAATGATTTAATTGATAAGAAATCTAATTGGTATAACCGTTTTAAATCGAGTTGATGGATCATAATTTAATAAGACACTCCTTCTTCTCAAATCAAATAATTAGAATTTTCATTAAACTTTAAAATCTGTCCGTCACAGCAATATAATATAATTATGATTATAGAATAAAAATATCTATTTCCTTTCCAGTCAAAATTAAATAAATAATTGCCCTTAATAATGCGCTTTAAGATATTGATTCTTTTCTGCATTCTGAAGCATGTTGAAAACTCTTCCTTTTTAACGTGATACCATTTTATCATCTAAATGAAAATAGTCATAATAAAAAACAGAAAATAATTCACTGAGTCTTGAGAGTGAACAAATCTATTTATCTTATGCATTTGCTTTGGGCTTCCTGCCAATTTCCTTCTCGAGAGAATTTTGACTTGCTGGAACATTTCATATCTAGTTTAGAAAGCAGTATTTAGGAAGCACAGTTAACAAGAGAAATGAGAAAGCTATCTGTTGAGTCAAAAATTCGATGGGTGATTGAAAGTTTTGAGATGGTTTCAAACGGAAATTTTGCAGCACTCGGCTTTTCCGTGGCTTCACCAAATTACTTTTTTTCTACCAAAAGAAAATTTATTTGTTTAGAAATCGTTTGCTCCTGGAATTAAGTTTTCATCCTTTAAAAGCGAAATGCGAAGTACATTGTTGCGAAATATTTACTAATATTTTATAAACATCTACTCTAGTCTTCGCTTAAAAGTTAAATGTGCGCGATACAAAATTGGGGGATATATATCCTGAATAACTGCAATAAACTGGCATTCAGGTTATCGAAATGGATGAACAGCAAGGAATTGCAAATAAATAGACCTCATCTTGATTGTCTGATTATGATGGAATAAGAATTATAACAATGAAAGTATAAGCCAGTTCTTGCTGAATTTGATGATAAAAAGGAAATACAAGCCAAACATTGTTGTTTCAAAAATCACCAACCAGAAGTTTTTGAAAGCTTAAGTCGTGTGAGTAAACACAAAAGGGTATAAAAATAAACTACGTGAATAAAAACTACTGAAATCATTCCATCTATTCATGTTAAAGGTGGAACTATTTCCGTAGCAAAAAAAAAAGATAATTAGCAGATAAAACTAACGCTTAAATATGGTTAAATGTGATTGAATAGTCACATCGAACCACTTAATCCTTAAACTTAAAGACAAAAATGATATAACTTTTAGTAGAACAAAGAAGTAAAAAATTCAAAGTTAATAGTTTTTTTAAAAAGTTATCTTTTATAAAACAAAAATAAAATGGAATCAAAGGGATGAGAATTGAAAATGGTAATTAAAGAGTCTTCTAAAAACCGCATTACATATATACATGTAGCTCCATTTACACAATAAATTGTATAAAAAGAGAATCACATTAGATTTGCCTCTTTTTCTAAAGAATTTATACAGCTATTACTGGAATAAAGTTAATAATTGCACTAAATTCACTTTTAAACTTTTTATGATAGCTTCGATGAGAACCATATTTTGGCATTCCGATTAACAGAGGCACTTGTTATTTAAGCATAAAATTTTTCTTTTCATTAGAACCAAACTACCAAAGCCTTCTGGTGAAAAAAATCATCTATAATCTGAATAGGCAAAAAGAATCAACTCGAATCATCCAAAACTTAAACTGAGTGCTTAGGTATTATTATGGCCGTAAAACTACAAGTCACAGTTAGTAATCTTTATATCATCCTCAGTGATAGCAAAAGTGTCTTAGAATCTTTAACTCTTAAATCGCTTATCTGTCACTCTGCTTTGGGTTTCTGGGCACAAAGGAATTGAAATGAGGCAGATTGACTTGTAAAATTCGTAAATGAGAGCACAGAAAAATGCCAGTATGCTACAAAAGATCTCATTATCAGAAAGAAACATAATAACATAAAAGAATTCCTGGAAAAAGTGTAAATATTTTCAAGAATTAAAAGATCTCGATATTATAAAGAAACGAATAAACTCGTGAGCAAAAGAAGAAACGGAGATGTTATCTTAAGAAAATTTTGAACTCGTATGCTTCCTACATATAATCATCTTCATAGATTCAATACCGTCTCATTTATTATTGCGAATTTTGAGTCGACATGGAAGCAACTTCATCATAATTCTTTTTCATTCCCCACGATTCAGGGATCCAGTTCTTGAAAGAAAATTTTGACGATTATCCAGATGCTTCTCAACACAGACCGTTAATTTAGAATAAGAGCAAGCAGAGAAACTTTTTTAATGTCCTGCAAACGTTTCAAGATTTTATTCTCCATTTCTTTGTTGTCTTTACCTTTCCCTGTTATATTTTTATGTCTCTTTCACGCTTATGTTATAATATTCTGCTGAAATTAATTTTTATAGCAATAAAAATGATGTCAAGTTTTGGTTGTAGCAAAAGTTACAAGTAAATAAATCTTATCTTAATGTTTGATGGCATAATAATTATTTTAAATTAATTCGTTTAAAGTAATCCATTTTATTTCAATTTTATTTTAATATATCTACTTTCAATTGGCTTTATTATGTGATAAAAACAAAAATAGAATAAGGAGAGAGCGATTCAAGTCTTAGAATATTAGCCCGATAACTAGAAAAATTTCTATCTTGCGCATTCAAGGAAAATTAAAGTATTATATAAGAAAATCACACACTGGTGTGCAAAACTTAAGCAACAGGTATGTTTCTTGCGATAACTTTACGAGAAATCATCTGAGAGACATGAAATTCAGAAATGATATACAGCATTTTGTTCTGAAAGAATGACGAAAGCAAAGTTGCGCAGAAATGAATACAATGCATACAGTATGGAATCAAACAAAAAAAACTTTATTGAACTCATAGTATCGTTACACATGATTGTCTGTCCAAGAGGAAGAACAGCAAGCAGATGTTCCTTAGTATGGGATATGCCCTCCCCTTACTGCAATGGTTGCTTCGCACCGTCTCCCCATACTCAGCACCAGATTGTCCAACAGTTCTTGAGGTAAGAGTGCCCATTCCTCAATCAGCATCTGTTTAAGTTGTCGGGTGTTCCCAGGAGGATGTAATCGTGCCGCAAGGCGTCTCCCCAAAGCATCCCACACATGTTCTATCGGATTTAAATCAGAGGAGCACGCCGGTCAATCCATTCGAGTGATATCTTCACTTTCCAGGAGCTCCTCAACAGCATGAGTCCTGTGAGGCCGTGCATTGTCATCCATAAAAACGAAGTCTGATTCAATGGCACCTCGCAACAGACGCAGATGGGGAAGGATCACCTCCTGACAATAGCGATCTCCAGTTATAGAACCTCTGTCGAAAACGTGGAGCTCAGTCCGCCCGTTCATCATAATGCCTCCCCAGACGACAACTCCAGGACCACCGGAACGGTCTCTTTCCGTGATGTCACTGCGATGAAACCGTATCCCGACCTCTCTCCAAATCAACTGGCGTTGGAAATCGCTTGTAATATCACGGAAAGAGACCGTTTCGGTGGTCCTGGAGTTGTCGTCTGGGGAGGCATTATGATGAACGGGCGGACTGAGCTCCACGTTTTCGACAGAGGTCCTGTAACTGGAGATCGCTATTGTCAGGAGGTGATCCTTCCCCATGTGCGTCTGTTCCGAGGTGCCATTGGATCAAACTTCGTTTTTATGGATGACAATGCACGGCCACACAGGACTCATGCTGTTGAAGAGCTCCTGGAAAGTGAAGATATCACTCGAATGGATTGGCCGGCGTGCTCCCCTGATTTAAATCCGATAGAACATGTGTGGGATGCTTTGGGGAGACGCCTTGCGGCACGATTACATCCACCTGGGAACACCCGACAACTTAAACAGATGCTGATTGAGGAATGGGCACTCTTACCTCAAGAACTGTTGGACAATCTGGTGCTGAGTATGGGGAGACGGTGCGAAACAACCATTGCAGTAAGGGGAGGGCATATCCCATACTAAGGAACATCTGCTTGCTGTTCTTCCTCTTGGACAGACAATCATGTGTAACGATACTATGAGTTCAATAAAGTTTTTTTTGTTTGATTCCATACTGTATGCATTGTATTCATTTCTGCGCAACTATGCTTTCGTCATTCTTACAGAACAAAATGCTGTATCTCATTTCTGAATTTCATGTCTCTCTGATGATTTCTCGTGAAGTTATGGCAAAAAACATACCTGTTGCTTAAGTTTTGCACACCAGTGTATAAAGATCAATCGTGCTTCCATCTATTATAACTTTAAGAAGTTAAAATTTATTCTTTGATTCTCTTTCTTTTTTCCTCTGAAAATAATTATTTCAAAAAAAATTATATGATATTTTTATAATATTTAATATTTTATTCTGCTAATAAGTATTTCTCATTCACGTATTCATTTTAACAAAAAATGGTTTTTTTCCCCTACGAAATGATCAATATAATGACTCAATAAAATAAAAGTTTGATTTATATGAACTATCAAAAAAATGTTAAACTAAATCAAGATTTGCACTAACCTGAAAAGAAGAATTGTTAATGTAATTATTTTGATGAAATTTTAAGCCTTAATGGTTACATAAAATGACATATGGAAAAAATGATTCAAAAATAAAAATATTTAGCAAAATTTGATTTCTTTCATCTTAAAAGTGATCGAGTCTTCTCGAGTTAGGTTGAAATTTTCAGAATAAAAGAAAATTAAAATGTGTTTTAAATTAATAATTGTTTGCCAGATTGTTCATTTGATTGTATTATTCAATACATTCATTAATAATTTCATACATGCTCATACACATCTACACATGCTCTTGCTCATCGACAAATGCTTATACACATCCACTCTGAACCATAATCATTCACTCTCAGTCAGACACAACCAGATATTCTCTCCCATATACTGGCACAGGCACTCGCACCTACATTCACATGTACCCGTACATACTCATATACACAGTAGCGAATTTAGACATTTGCAGCAATGTATATTATGAAACCTCGCTTTTAATAAGATGACCAATTTAGTTTTATATTTCACCTCATTTTCAACGGTTAATGGTTTATTTTAAGTTAATATTTTTTTATGCTATCAACTTTGTGAATATGTATTTATCGATTATGACTCCATATTTACCGGCACTCAAGTTTGAAAACAGTTTTATTGGAATAGATGTTCAATACTACAAATATTCTAATAAATAAGTGAAGGCGATGAAACATATAGGAGCATGATCCATTATACTTGATAAAGTTTTAATATTTTCCTAATAGTTTATCATTCATTTAGTTTATATTTTTTACAAACTTACTTATTTAGCAAATAGGAAAATAAAGTTTTTCAACAGGGCTGCAAAATAGAAAAGGAGTACGCAGTTGTCTAATCTGCCTAGTTGAAAATTCGTCACTGCATAATACGCATGACATTTATTATTGAATTTTTTCATATAATTTACACACACACACATATATATATATATAGAGAGAGAGAGAAAAATTTAATTTTGGGCAATTTCTCCTTCATATTTTTGTCACTTTATGAATGAAATTAATGTCTAGCTAAATTTTTAAGTTAACATCAATGGCAGCAAAATCTCCTGAATTTTTTTATTCTAATATATAGCTGTAGGAAATGGTATAAAGACATAAGATATTAAATCATGATCAAAGATTAAAGAAGCTTACATGCTAAACTATACCTCCAGAAGAGATTTTAAAAGGAACCGTGTCATAGTAGGTGGAATTGATGAATAGTTTTTCATGTTGATTTGTTAAATATGCCGTCTCTAAGTACATTTAATTGAGAATATAAATATTCTTTGACATATATAGCAGTGTTTTCAAAATACGCTTTTGCAATATCTTTGAAGGATATTTTAATGGTTTTTAAACGGTTAAATTTTAAATGGTTTTTAAACAATATTTAAAAAAGTATACCGCAGTCACTTCAGGAAATAAATCACTAAAGGAATAGAATTTAGAAACATATAGTCTAAATTATTTTAAAAAAATAAATTTATTTGCGATGAATAACGAGGCTAAAGTTAGCACATCGAACACTTTCAAAAAGTTCTAATAAGATATATTACAGAACATAACACTCTGAAGTATATTGATATGATTGAAAAATTGATAATAATCATATGTGGCATCGAAGTATCAAAATGGAGCCAACTTCTGCTACAGTAGATAATCAAACAGAAGGTTCGCAAAATTTATGTGGCAATCTTTATGGGCTAAAATCAGCAAAACCCTCTTTTAAAGTAAGTAATACCGTTTATATTAGTAAATGGAAATAGGTATTTGAAAAAGGATATAAAAATAATTGATACTGAGAAATATTTTTCTTGTTCGCAATATTCTTTCAAGAATTACCATCGTTTATAAGCTAAAAAGACTTCAGTATCAATGTTATCGAAGGCATATTTTATGAGAAAAACAAATGCAAAAGGTTGAAAAGTTAAACCTTTGGATACCGAGAACTAGTTTAATTCTTGGTTGAAAGATGTGAAGATGCAATAAATAGAGTGCTTCAAGGAAACTATTCTTTAGACTCAAAATTGTGTTTTTAAGTGACATTACTATCCGACAGTTCCTTGCTGTATTTTCCTAATAATAATATTTCAAGTTTTGTCACGCAGCTCTCTTCCCTCCATATTATTATAACTGCTGAGGGAAGTTGGAGTAACTAAATAATTTACCCATGTACGTGTTTAATGTTAACGAAACACACACACACACAATATCTTCAGTTTAGATTTTGGGGATGGAAAATTAATTACTTGGTTCTTATGAAATTATTTCAGAAATATAAATATGCTACTGCTTACCCATTAAGGTAAAATTAGTTTTAAATTCAATGCTAATCTCAAATAAGTGAAAATAAAAACAGAAAATAAATCAAAAGTCGTTTTACAAGAAAGTTTGTGCGATATCTTAAGCTTTCATTCTAACGTTATTGAAGGAGTTCAGAAAGCTCATTCGTATCTAATCCACAAGCAGTGTGGCCATTATTTTATGTTTATAATGATATAGTTTGACTAGTAGTTGTAAAAAATAGTGAAGCATCTCTTCCGGAAAAGATGGCGACATAATTAGTGCTCATTATGACAGACCTCATTACGCATCTGTAATCTGACAGTCTTTTCAAACCGTTGAAACAGAACTGCATTTTAATAAAGGTGCTTAGGTAGCATTTGAAAGAGGAAAAGTTATTATCATGTTACATTTCGAATTCGTCACATTTTCAGTGTAATATCAATTTGCAAAATGATATTAGTAGTATTGCAAGAGAGAGTGTTGCACAGAGTATTTTGAAGAGCATTGTACTAACAATATAGATTCAGGTATTCATTATTATTAGGTGCTTGCATGTATTTTAATCAGCAACATCTATTGGTAAAAATGCGAAGTATCTATATAAACGACAAACGAAACTTTTGGGTTTTACCAATTTACTATTACTTTACTGTTATCATTTTGAAAGTTTTCCATTTAGTATTATTGATTTATTCAGTGTATAAAGACCCCAATCATGGACCCTCCAAATTGCATTTTCGACATTCGTTTTTTTTTTATTTGAAGAAATTTGGTGCCGAAGCCCATCAGACACTTTTAGAAACTTATGGTGATGCTGCTCCGTTATATCCCATTGTCGGTTTTGGTTTCAACGATTTAAGAGTGGTGATTTCGGCAAAGAATGTCTTGGAGGACCAAAAAAATCCGAAGAAAATCAATTGCAAGACTTATTGGGCGGAAAAGGGGAAAAAATTGTAGAAAATGATGGAAAATATTTTGATTGATATATATTATAACAATTTTTCTCAATAAAGGCCTTTTTAAAGTAAAAAAATGATCAAGATACATGTGATCATGATAATATGAAGGTATGTCATTTCATTCAGGATCTGGAATATTTCGTCGTTTTTCCAAACCTCGCGAAAGGCGGGAAGACTATTGATATAGGTGGTGTTGTCACAGGAAAGAAAGGATACCTTCTTAGGAGAAAAGTTTAAAACCTTTGCTGCGAATAAAAGTAAAGAAACAGGTAAAAGCTTGGCTTGGGAAGCTGTTGATAATAATCAATCAATGAAAGGAAAGAGGAAATATAAAAAGAGGAAAAAACACAGAAAAGTGTCATTTCATTTAAAATACGGAAGAATATAGAAGTCAAGACATCTTTCATTTGTAATGATATAAATTTTTTAGAAAGATATTTTGAATGTACTCAATCGTAAATGGAACTTTTTCATTTGCCAGCAACTCAAATGGTCCTAGAATATGTACATTGGTTTGAATTTTATCCCTGAAAGCTTGACCATTGCTCTTTTTTTTTTTGATTATTTTGCTTTCTTTTGAGTTTTATTATATATATATATATATATATATATATATATATATATATATATATATAGCCCCGCGTGCTTGGTGGCTGACGCGCGTTAAATCTGTCGTGGTCACAAAGTCCTCCATGTCGAGAGTAATACCACTGGGAGTACTGGATCAGGGCTGATCGTTCTCTGATTCAGATCTAAATTACGATTTGTAGTTGAGTGAATGAAATGCGTGAATGAAGTCCGCCCCGTAAAAAGGGTTGTGACGTGTGTTTAGCTAAGTCGTCCTCTTGACCCTAGATGGCGCTACTAAAGAAACAAGAGGCGCTCCCCCTCAGTTTACGTAATTCGGCTGCCTTCGAACAGCGGGCTCGCCCATGGCAAGTGCCATAAGAAACTGTGTGTGTGTGTGTGTGTGTGTGTGTGTGTGTGTGTGTGTGTGTGTGCGTGCGTGCGTGCGTGCGTGCGTGCGTGCGTGCGTGCGTGCGTGCGTGTGTGTGTGTTGAAAAGATTTGAATTTCATATCTGAGAGCGATTACTAAAATTAGATTGAATAGTTAAATTTTAAAAGCATGCCCAAATAAAGTTATGAGACTCCTGAGTGAATGAGTACAAGCACATTGAATCTGGAAATGTGCCTCTCTGTAAAAAGAAAAAACAGAAGAATCTATTGGCTCATTATAAATGTAATTTTAAATAAAACTTTAAGAAAGGAGGCTGCATTATATAAAAAGAGGCAACTTCTCATTCAACACGGAGAAGGATTTTTATCAATTTTATTGCCAGCTACAATATCAGATATCAATTCCTTTATGTATGAAGTACAGTAACAAAATGCTATTGGTGCCTGAAGATATAGGAAAGGTAATGGAATAATTATCTGATTTGTTCACAAATGGAACAAACTCTGCGAAGGAAGAATTTGCTTGAAAGTGAAAAGGCGGATTACTATTTACGAGCACTTCAAAAATTATGAAAATATAGCAGCCTCAGCTAGAGAGAATAGAAACATTTGGAAAGCAAGAAAAAGAAATATGAAAGTCAGATATCTGAAACCGTTTCAATAGAAAAAGATGACATAATAACAACGAAAATATATAATGCCCCACCAGTGCGATGTTTTGACATTATGAAGAATATTGTGGATTTCTTAAAAGCTGATTATTCCATTTCAACATGGACGCCGGAGAGTGAATTGTATACAAAGTATAGTATATACCTCGAACTATTTAATGTAGCAGATTCACTTAGGAAAATAAAAAAATCTTTCCGAAAGAAAGTAGTTTATACCGTCTTAAAGTGATGAATTTTCATCAGATTTCGTAATTAACAAAAAAAAATATTCCAAAACAAAAATGATATAATGATGCGCAAAACTTCTAAACGAAAAAAAACTAAGATTGCTTTTAAATTCACAATAAAACAAAAGCATTTGTTTATTCGCCTGTTATTTTATTGCGTTTCTCATAAAATTTATTCATAATGAATTTAATTACACATCAAAAGGAGTATAACACACGAAATTTGAATATTGAATCACTTTTTGAGATTAGTGAAAAATTTAGAAAACAGAATTGAAACGAGTGGAGAACAATACTCTAGAAAATACTGATTATTCTTTGATCGATTGATCATTTTCCTGATGAAATACTTAATTCGAATTACTCAACTGCGAGATAACTTAATACGAAAGAAAGAAAACAGGTCAACTCGGATGGAATGAAAAGAGTGAGGAGCAGGAGAAGATAACGAAACTAAGAATCGCTAGGGGCAAAATTTTCTACGACGTATTGATCCAAATCCGACTGAAAGAGGACGAGTGATATCTACGTCGTTTCAAAACTTCTTTCACACGCTTATCCACGATTAAAAGCCTTATCAATTTTAAACAAAATTTCAAATTTCTTAATTATTTCATTTTATTCTTCTACTATTATCTTTAAGCGACCACTTAAAATATGTTAAAATGAAATATCTTGTTCATCAATAAGGTAATACGGCACGAAATAAAAATAAAACTTTAAGACAATAGACAACATCAGCAATCTGGAAATATTAAGGGGTATCAAGAAAAACATTATTTTTTTGAAATTTAAAATTTGAACTCTTTAAAAAATTGTCAGGATTACATATCAGTTTAATCAAAAAATGTTAAATCCAAAAACATTTCAGTTTAATTAAAAAATATTTCGGTATTTTGGAATAGGTCTAAAAATTGAAATTTTTTGGTCGAAGACCTAAATTTTCAATCATTAAAAAAAACATAAATAGAAAGCTAATTTTTACTTTCAAATAGAAAAATAGAAAATTTAAAATGTTAGTTAATGGTTAAAAATACTGTGTCATGTATAATATAGATATATCTCTGATTGGCAGTAAAATTATTGATTTTTTGCAAATTAAAGATCTGTTGTTGACAGTTTCATCTGCTTCTAGTTTATTTTTCTAATTAAAATAATTTCTTATAATCATATTAATGAAAACAATTTCTAAGTTACTACTACTAGCTATATCGTATTTTTTATTTTATGAAATTATGTCTTTTAACAAAATGTAAAAGCAATGAAACTAATTTTTATTACTCTGTAAAATTCTTGATAAAATTCTTCTAAATAACTTTCCAAAATTCTTTTTTAAAAAATTTCTTGAAAAAATTACATATCTCAATCAAACGAAATGGAGGTTACATTATTAAATAAAAAGCGAGTCTTTTTTCCAGTTCAAAAATATAATGTTAATTGTTAGTAAAAACATTAAAAATATCATTGCAAATTTATTAGGTCTCTAAATTTTGCCAGAAAATCTTATTCTTTTTTTATTTTTACCAATATTCATATTTGAAAATTTTTAACCCGTCTTTTGGGGTAATATTTTTTTTTATTAATTGTCTCTAACGCAGAGCAGCCTTTTTGAAATAGTGAAAGAATTATTTTCGTGATATAAGAAAAAACTACAATAGGTATAAGCCATGCGATTTCATTTCACCATGTAAATAAGTACTAGAAAGACTTTTTTTAATTTTTTTTAAGCGTGGGGCCATAAGTCACTTCCATTATAACTGGATCTCATGTACAAATTGTTGCTTTCAGGGTTGAAATGTGTTAACGCCAGAAAATTAATTAGCGGTAATAGATAAATAGAGAGTTTTCGTGAAAGAGGAAATACCTTAAAGATATTAAATTAAATAGCCCCTCAAAAATAATTGCATTTTAGTTTCACCGTATAAATAAAGAAATTTTTTTGGTAAACCTGCCAGGACAGTTATTGCAAGAAAAACACGTATACATAGTGTCCGTAATTAAACGGTCCTATTTTAAAGTTGTTTACAGACGAAACTATTGTTCAGAAAGTTATGAAATTTTTTGTACCCCAGAATGAAGGCACGAAATTTGTTTGAGGGAATAAAAAAAAACTACATTAAAATTTTGTCGCCAGAGGACGTTTCTTTGAATTACATTTTTAAGATCACTTCTTTATTAACATTTCTCCACCATTTTATCCTTAGGTAGCTCTAACACAATAACTCACACTCATTTAATTATGCAATCCTTTAAGTGAACTGTAAATAATTAAAATCTTTAAAAATTCTCCTGGTTACACCTTCAATAGCAACTACCACAGAAGACACTAGAACTCGAGAATATCGCTTCCAACGTTCAGTCTAGTACAATGTCCGCAGTGTGACAGAAGAATTGGATATGTTCAGAAGATCGTGCAGAAATCATGCAGAGTTCAACTGTCCAAAAGATTATGCACAGTATCATCCGATCCGTATAAGCCGTCACAAAAAGTGACTTTGTTGTGTGGGTTTATTGCATCCTTTATCCTTGGCCCTTATTAGTCTTTGTGTTACATTCGTTTGTGTTACTTCATCACACGATAGTCTTTGTGTTAAGGAAGTTCTCAAAAATCACGTCACAGAAGAACATGTCGTCAGCCGCCACTTTTATGATCGACCACCCTTATCCCCAGGTCCGAAATCCATGTGACTTCGGGATTTGGGGACATTTGAAATTATTGGCACGTAGTTTTAAAAGCCATGAACTTTACCTGATCTTAAACAAAAGAATTTCACGTCATGTTCGTAGCGTTTCCCAGAACACACTGCGAGGTCAACTGTGGAAGATGCTATCTTACGATTTCTGAGGGTAGCTGCAAATGTTAAAAGTCATATTGGATATGTTTTGTTATAAAAAAATATTGTAAACTATTCCAAATATATACTCAATGTGTAATTCATTAAAAAAATGCCCTGTGGTAGCGAAATTGTGAACTTTTTTTTTTACTTGCTGAAACAAATTCCCACTCTTTTATTATGTCCTATACAAAATTTCATAATTTTCTGAATAAATGGTTCGTCTATAGATAACTTTAAAACAGAATTGTTTAATGATGGACACCCTGTAATTATTTAAAGAACAATATTCAACGTATTTTTAAGCACATAACTCAAAAAAGAACACTCTGAAAGACATATTACCATCTATACCAAAATTTGTAAAAAAAAAAACTGTATTGATGAAAAAAGTATTATAGCTTTAAGTGTGATGTTATCGCAACAAATATTGCAGCCTCTTTCATTGCAAGAAAATGCTTTATAACCCCAAAGACCAGTAAGGGTTTGTTCGCTTCAGTTAAACGAATTTTTTTCTAAGAAAGTTATGATCCCCTTAAATAGTCCAATTACTAGATCTACTTGCTATAGTTGTACAAAAAAAATGTTTATGAAGTCATCAGAATTTCCTATTTATCGAGTACATTAAAATGTATAGTATTCTTCCCGGGGTTGACTTCAATGAGTTGAGCACAGATCAAAAATACCTTTAGGATGCCCTGCTAACATGCGAATACAGCCAAGCGTTAGGAAACAGAAAACCTGGAATCATCTCCCGTACAAGGTGGTTAGCAAAAGCGAATCAAATTTTATGTTTATACATTGCACTACTTGATCAAACCCAAGAGTTGGAAAAACTAGCTCGATTTATTATGAAAGTTTATGCTCCCTCATAGCTTAAAGTTTCATCCCTTCAAAAGTATTACCCAAGAATTATTTATATATAACAATACTCTTTTAAAACAGAACAAGGCTTCAAGTACTCAGAAGATGTTACAATCAGAGAAAAGTTCTTTTGGTACACCCAGAAAGTTTCCATGCTGTTTGATTCACGAAAACTATTAGATGTTTAGCAAGCAAAAGAGTATAAAACGCTTCAGAAACAAACTTAAAAGCAAATAGGGTCTTCAAACCACCATAAGTTCATTTTGAAGCAGATAACATACTAATTGTCAGTCTACAACAGTAACGTAACCCTCTCTCATAACTAATTAAAGCAAACAAAAGCTAGAGCTGTTTTTTGTAACAGGAACTAGCGATATAAAGGAGTTAAAAATTCATTCGCTCCCGCCAACGGTAGAAAGAATTGTAAAATAGATTCTTTAGAAGATTACAGAAGATTCTAAACCCATTTGGGATTTCAAACAGCGAGATGGGCTGATAAATCAAGATTTCTGGGCAAAAATATGTTCCACATTTTAAAACAAAGCATCATTTTATATCTGTAACTACAACATTCCAGAAAAAAAAGATGAAAAAATACTTTACTTTCTATAAGGTTAACAAATATAAGTTTTTAAATATCGAATAGTATCTGTAATTTTTTTAATAAAGTTCTATTCAATTTAATGTTTTATTTTATTTTATATTTCTTTCTCCATAAATAAGCTTAATTTCATAACAAACAAACGAGATGGATCTATTGATTATATTTAAATTTTGAAATGGTTTTTAATTGATGCTACAAAAAGTTTATTAATTAAAAAGTAGACTAGAAGCAAATTTAGGCTCATTCCGGGAAACCTAAATAGTTTAAAGTTTGGTTAAAACCTTTTTTGATAAACATACGACCATATTAAAAACATTTTATCGAATTAAAATCTTGAATTTCAAAAAAAAAAAAAAAAACGTTTTTCATGATACATTTTAGACTATATACAGCATGACCATTTAAGTCCTTTAAGCCAGAGACCTGGCCTAGGGGTAGCGCGTCTTCCCCGTAGGCGCACCGGGTTCGAGTCCTGGCTAGGGCATAGTTGTGCTCTACCCTGTGTTCAAATCTATGAGGTGTGTGAAAGAGCTCCCTTGTGAAAAGGGGTTGTGGAAGCGAATGTCATCTTCATATGAGCTAGAAGTCAGAGTTCTGCCCTCAGGGGCCTTGGCACTCAGAAGCTACTGCACACTTGGCTTAAATTGCTAACAGTTCGTCAACGGGCTTGTAAAGTGCTATCACTAACAACAACAGCAACTCCTTTAGAACCCACTTAACGTCACAACCATGGGAGATATAATCTTGAAACCAGTGTCTAGCTATCGTAAAATGACAATACACAAAGTGGTAAGTCCGCTTACAGCATCACCAGGCTGAAAAATTTGGATTTAACATTCCAATCTCGAAAGCAGCGCAAGATAAATGGTAAATGTCAGTTGTAAAACAGGGGAAAGTTATTGATTTAGCATTAAAAAAATCGCCTTGTGTACATGAATACTGAAAAACAGAACGTTTAAAATGCACATTTATTTGTTCACATTTCCCAAAATTATGGCGTATATTGTAAAAGAGAAATTGCGATGTTTCCAGTAAAAAAAAAAATGATGCCCCTTTACCTTTTCTTGTGGGAATAAATCAAACGGAACTGTTGCTTGAACTAGAGCACCAAATAGTATGCTAAAAAGTGAACAAAGAGAAATTCAAATGATGGTCCAAATCAATATGACAGAGAGAAGTTTGAACAATGAAAATAAAAGATTTTGTAAAACTATTTTCTCTCTCTCTCTCTTTTTAACACATTTTGTGGCATCAATTTCGAAAATCGCGAATAAACAAATACCTATTTTTAGTGTTTTATTCCTATTATTAATATGTACGAAGTGGTTTTTTTTTTTTTTTTTTTTGAAAAATTGAAGACATCCTTCATCTTTGTACCAGATATTTTCTTGTACGAGTTTCGAATTCGAGCCGCTATCTCCAGAATTGTCCACTAGGTGGCGACTTAAACTGTTTCAACATACAGCGCATAGCCATTTTATTATACCTAGGCAACACTTTCATGATTATATATGATATCCTTCAAAAGTTAGGGGAGTAAAAGATTTATCCCCCCCCAGAAAAAAGGGATACTCCTCTTTGAAGGGTGGGGCTACAGCCTCTGTCCCACTTTTTTAAAGATTTTTTTTAAATAAAATTATCAATTTTTCCTCACCACGAAAATGAGTTTTAAAGATTTATTTGTTTCTCATATTTTGTTTTAAAAAATCAGTAAAATTTAAAATTAATTGAAATGTCATAAAAATAATTTTTTAACTCATGAATTTTCAGACAATGAAATTTTTTATTGTTATTTGTACTGAAATAAAGTAGATTTTTTAAAAAAATATTTACTTATTTTTAAAATAAGTTCGTTCATCAAAAATTCAACTTTCCTACTAATTAATGAAATTAAAAAAGTAGAGGCAAATTTACCTCACTTCTTCTCAAAGGTTTGTCAAGCAGTAGAAAGCAGGCCATAAATTTGTGAATCTGCTGCTTTTAGTTTTCAATGCACGTTATTATTAATTTAAATTAGCTTATTCGTATAATTTTAATGGACTTTATATAAATTGTCATTAATTAGTGTTTTAAAATCATGACATGTACGAATAAATTCATGTGCATATTATAGCATAAAAAAATAAAGTATTTCACAAAAATTAATTCTTCAAAAGTGTAGATGTATTTGTAAATATATATGTATATATATATATATATATATATGTGTCACAAACATGAATTTATGTAAACTGAATTGCTATAAAGAATATATTCATATTTTTTGTAATTTCCCAATATAAGCAAAACTATGCTGCTATTTTTTCATTCTTTTCTTTTTGAACGAAACTTACTTCGTTTCCTCGAAATATGTTAATGCACATTTCAGTTTTCAATTTCTTGCTGCTTTTGAAAAGTTACCTCATTGTCCTCATGACATGCATGTATAGTATATGTGAATTGCTGAATGCGCTGAAAGGAAACTTCATATTGCCTTTCTTTGTAGATAATTTACAAATGACAGGTTAATATTTCACCTAATAATTTCCCTCGAACTTATAGTGTGTTCTCTAATTGACTTTTGAATAATAGAAGATGGTAAGATGTCTTGTTGATGGCATTCGGATTTCCAGGTTTTTCTGAAGTTTTCTAAGAAGACGATATCCACCAAAATATTATAGCAAAGTTTCAGATTTGAGAGTTGATCCTGGTTAAAATCCTTCTATATTTATCTATCTAAATTTCTAACATCAAAAAAATCTATCTAACTTTCCAGACATTTGAAGAAAGTGAGCCAGGAAACACGTTTCATGTTCTTAGTGTAAATAAGAAGTAACAAACGGCAGTACGAGACACAGAAAGGTTTCGGAAATTATCAAAGCCCTTAGAAAATTAGTGGGATATTTTTGAACCACTCTACAGTGAACAAAGTAAAGGCAGAAAGAATTTTTTAGATGTAAAATATTTTATTGTCAGGGTTTGTAACTTCACCTATAAGTTTTTAAGGTACGGATTTTTTTAACATAGGGCTCCTCAAAGGATTAAGTAGGCACCATGCGTACAGTATCGTATTTAAATGAAAAAACTGTGATAATTAATTCAAAATATACTTCGAATCAAACATAATTTTGAAATTGTAACGTTCTTGAAGTATTTCTACATGAAATTCACTATCGAAATTATTCTTTTTATTTTGTTATGATTCTTACTATTCTTTGATTTTATTGTTATTCTTTTTATTAAGTACTGAATAGACGGAAAAGTATTTCAGGCTAATGGAATCCAAATCATAGACGCTGCCTTGCATTAACGGCTGTTTTCCTTTCTTGTTAATTAGATGAGAGCATATGCAATGCTACTCCATCCATTTCACGTGCCTGTCGATACTCGAATCGAAAATTAAATTTCGGGGGAAATTTCGAAAAATTTGGATTACTCTACCCAAATATTTCTCACCTACATTTCATTCTTATTTCAAGACTACTCCAGTCGCAATAGTAAAATTTACTTGAATATACTTGAATAGAAAGATGATGATAGAACAGAATAGAATAATAGAAAGATTATAATGATTATGAAAAAATTCAGGATTTCAGGAAAAGGAAAAGACTTTAAGTAAAATAATCTTAATAAAAATTGAATTCGACAAATCTTTGCTCAAGAGACTATTAGAATTTTAATAAATAAGATCCTTATTGATAATAAAGAATGAAGCAATCAAATCAGCGTTTCCGCATCAATTTAAATGGCAGTTGTTTTTATTCCACTTTACTGAAATTATTTTTGTTAAATTTTAGTTATTTTTAACACACAATGTCCATCAAATAATATTTAGAATTTTAAATAATTGATACCTTTTTAAATATATTTATTGATTATGGTAGATTTTCTATTTATTTTTTTTTAATTTCTCGGATTTTTTGGCCTTAATCTCTTTTTTCGGTCCTCCAAACTGTTCTGCGAAGGCGTGATTTTATTATGAGTTCGACTTAGCTATTCTAATTTAAGGGCTTGTTCCAACATTTTCCTAATAAGATTTAGATCAAAAATTTTGAATTATTTCGAAATTTCAAACAAAACTATTTTATTTTTCCAAAAAATCAAATCATTTTGCCTATAGAATATATTTATTAGAAAAATACATTACACCCGAACTACTCTGCAAGAATTCTACTTCAAAATGTGATATATCAACACAATGAAAAATAATTTCGTTGATCTTTTCTCAATCATTATTCATATATTAATTATTTAACTGAAATTAAATATATTTTTCAAATCGTTGATTCTTAACTTAAAGATTCATAATCACTTAACTAAGAATATACAAAATAATGTTTAAAACTATCTTAAATGGCATAAGTTCCAGTGAAGAAATCTGTTCCCTGAAATGAAAATGCCAGTGTCGATTATTCTCGGCAGCTCAAAATGATGTAGTACATATTGCCATGAAATCTATCTAGCAGATTGAGATTTCGAGATTTTTGAAGCTAACGAAGGCAATTTTGGGGCACTGTTTTGAATTCCAATCAAATAAAATTCAGCAGCTGTCATGAAATTTTATTAAGTAGTTAATATTTTACAAAAATTCTTGAACATTTTCAGAGTGATTATTTTAAAAACCCTGATATATTTAATCTTTAATGAAAAAAGAATTTAAAAGCGAATCATTTTCATCATTGTAATATAATACATTCATTTTGTTTATTAGTTTACATTCATACTATTACAATTAGGAATTTTTATAATTTTATCTCATTTACATTGTGCATTTGAATTTAACGTTGAATAAAAGATAGACTTTGAACTAAACGAAATATTTTTCACATAACTTCCCACATATTTTTGATATTGAATATTTTCATCAAGAATTCTGAAAGTAGTTTATTTATTACTTTTCAAAGGTATTAAATATTCCAATGCTTTAGAATTTCCAAATAGGTTTCTTTCGGAAAATTTAAAACTCTTTAACTTTTTATTTTTAAGGTATTTATATTAACGTACCATTTGGCTTTCGATCTCCGTATGGAAAGGCTTTAAATTTACCTTAAATATTATTTCAGTAAACTTTGAGATTTATGCAAGAAACACATATATAAGAAAACAATTAGTATGGAAAATAAAAGGAATTTCTCAAAATTATTTTGTATATAAAAACTAAGTGTACTCGATAAACATAAAAATTTGTGAAAAATTATAACTCTACGCCATAACACTACAAGTGCCACTTACAGAATTATCTTCTTCATACTGCCATCGAATCAATACAGTACCAATAATTTAAAAAAACTTAGTTCTTTATAGATGTTTCTCGACGTCTCTCGTACCCAGTCCTGCTCTTGACTTCTGGTGTATCTGAATGACATGAGTAAAGATGCCGATCAGTTGGTGCATTCTTAGATTAATAATACTTCATATCAAATAATATATTATTCCAAATACATGAAAAATATATTTTATTAAATTAAAAACTTTTACCAATATTCCTGCTTTGTCAGTGGTAAATGAAAATATTAACTCGTTTCTTAGTTAAAAATTCAAAAACAAAATTTAAAGTTTGCTATATCCAACAGAAGTAAGAATAATTTACTCGGTATATAACCAAAGTAAAGAATGAATAATGTGCCTTGCGAATGATTTTATATCCCATAGATGTAATTAAAGAAAGTAAACGTAAGAAAATAATACTGCAAAATGCCGAAAAGTATCCTTCTTTCTTTAAAGTTTCATAAACAAGGAGCATGCTTCTAATTTGAATAAGACCTCACAAGTGCTCACCCTGGAGAGGGTGCAGCAATCATCCTCCCCAGTTACTCTACTGATCTTACGAAATCTCAAATTAAACAATATTTTCTATATTTTAAACAGGTCTTTTGAAATCCCATTCATTGGTATTTCCTTTAAATTTCATTACAAAAATTCACTGACAATATAGAAAATAAAATATTATTTGTTAAAAAATATGTTAAAACTGAAAAAATAAAATAAAAATACTTACTAAGCAAATATGTACATATATTACTAAACAAAATAATACTTATATATCATTCAGTCAATGACTTACTAATCAATTATAAGTGTAAATAGTCTTCAGCGATAAAATATGAAAACTTTTTGACAGAATTAGTACAAATAGCTTGTAAAAAAAACTTTTATAATTTTTAGCAGAAAATTCACTAATGGTAATTTAGACAAGGAAATATCCTTGAATGAAATATAAAAGTAAATATTTACAAAATTTAAACAATTATGTAATGATAAAACAATTATGTAATTATAAATTTTATGTTAAAGTTGATGTAATTTTATAATCACAGTATTAAAACATTTTTAATATTTCATGGCCTTAAGCAGTGGCGGATTTTGATAACTTGAGGCCACAGGTACTACAATACTCTGAGGACCCCTTTTAGGTAAAATGTATTGATGACAAGAAAATAATGTGAGCTATTCAACTTATTTGCGCTTTTAAATTCATCTTTATGCTTATTTTACTTATATTATATATATATATCAAACAAATAAAGTTGTTGCCCTTTATCATCATTTTTAATTCTATTTTTCATAATATAAAAAAATTAAGTGACAGGGATTTCTTTCCATCTTTGCGTATAATTTAAATGGGATAGGCAATACAGTGTCCAAACATTCAAATTTTTATTTAAGCAGGATTAAAAATTGAAAAAATTATTTTCTTTAAACATTTTTGTTTTTCTTTATCTGAGGAGTTCTGGGACGGAATTTCTTTTTTTAATTTTGCATTTTTTTTATTTTAAAAAATTCTTTGTTTCTTTCTCTATCAAATGGCGTTTGAATCAGGTTTCCATCATAATTAGAACAAGAGGTATAATTATTTTTGTGATGTGTTGTTTTGAAAATTTAATCTCAGGCATTTGTTGTTATACTTTAAGTACACTGCTAGAAGATGAAAAGAAAAGGGGCGTTACTAGGTAGAAAGAAGCACGGGAGCCTTATTGATACAGCTATAAAAAAATTACCAGATATTACCGCAACTCCATAGTTAAAAGCAAAAAAAAAATGTCAAAAATATAAAGAAGGATATTTATGCGATTCTGCAACATTGCAGCTCCATAGACACTAAACCAAAATATATAATATGCCCTGCTGAGCCTGAATCTTGATGCTTCTTTAATGCAGCCCTAGCGCTGAAACAAAAACCCACTACTCAGAAGATAGCCATTAAAACTTCTCTGCTAGAAGATGTCGCCAAATGATCCAAAAACTAGCTTCAGATCAAAGTGTTCAAACTTTAAACTCGTTTTTCTCCATGATGCATTTTTTCAAGATTTCTTGTATTCAGATTATTATAAGTCACGAGCCGATAAAGATTAAGGGGTGAAATTTGGGACATATCTTTTTTGAAACATTTTACTTTAACTCTTATTCAGTAAATTTTTTTAAAAAAATGTTTATTTAAAAAAATATTTTTAAAAGATATCTAAAAATGTTTAGAAATTTTCATTTAAATATTTTTTATCTTTTATTGAAACAGTATTTTTTTTTACTTTATGAACAAAAAGTAAAGCTCACATATTTTTATTTCATTTTTTCAAAAACTTTTGAAAATTTACCAAGAATATTTTTAGCGATTTAAAAAAAAAAACCTCACTTTTTCTTTGAAAAATTAAATTTAAAATTAAAAAAATCTCTAAAACTTTAATATTGTAATTTTTATTATTATTTTGTTGGATAATCAATCAGTATAAAAAAGATTCAGAATTCTAAATTAATTAATAAAAAATTTATGTGTCCCGAACCCCTCTTAATTAAAAAAAAGCCAGCTTATTTATTTTTTTAAAAAATAGCTTGAGTTCATAAATCTCCAAATATTTTAGAAACTACAATGAGTTTTATTATCAACTGAGAACTATGAAGGGAAAATATTCCTATTTATGTTACTTTTGGACTCGAAATAAATAGTGACAACGTTCTTTGTTCCAAGGACTGGATCATATTTTCTATTCAATTTCAAATTTTTATGTTAATTTTTCCTTAAATTTTAAATAAAGTTGCATATTAAAATATTTATTTTAGTATCATTATATTACTTAGATTAATTAATAGTTATTCCACATTTTAAGTTACTGAATTAATTATTATTAAAAATAATAATTTATGATTTTTAAATGGACTAAATATATGATTTAAAATTTGATGATTTACTTAAATGCTTTTCAATAAAAGAGTTCTTAAGTAAAAAAATTATGTGAATAAAGCGAAATAACAAACATCTTATTTCAAACAAAATAGTAAAAAGATTCCAAAACGTACTATTTAATAATAAGACTGAGTACTTTTAAAATTAAAAACAGTTATTAATATATACAACAACTGTTTTTCATATAGTTATATATCATATTTTATATTTATATTATTATTATATTAAGTACAATTTTATAATTATTTGCTTCATATATGTTCTGTTAAAATACCGTGGTAATCAATTTTTCCTGTACTTCATGTTCACTGGCCATAACAGACAGAAAGTTTAAGCATTTTTGATTTGTTGACAACTTCTAAATGTTTTTTAGTAACTTCAGTTTCAGAAAACGTTCATTTCTTCCATTTGTGGCCATTAGACATCTGTAAATTTTCAAAACATTTATTACATTCAGAAAAGTTTATTGTACCTTATTATTATACATCAACTAAAAAAATTCATTGCAGGAACTATTTTATTTTTTGTATTTTTTTCTAAAAGTTGTCGCGTGAATTTTAAATGTACCATTTCATCTCCAAGTTGAGATTCGATATTCCATGTATAATGCTTTATATAAATTTGTGCAGCTACCTTAATTTTAATGTTGGTTCTTAATGGAAAAGTAATCAATATTCCAACTATTGAAATAACTTTACTATGAGCTTCAAAACACCACTAAAGTTCCGAGCAAAGCATATCCAACACAGGTAAATATGTTTTTACACTTAGTTTTTCATTTCCTCTAATTACAATGTTTTCCGTACTACCATTTCCGAAATTATTTTCCCTTTTCCTTATGTGACGTCCTCAGTGCCGTATAGGAAATCAATTTTTTCGCTTGCCTTCATCTCATAATTGTCAAACATTTCTAGTATCTAAATACATCGGCCTCGATTTTTGCCACTTTTCATTATCCTCCCACCAGAAACAGAAAAAGAAATATATTCTTTACTTTTACATCGAGCACTTTTAAAAACTGATAAACACTAAATCATGAAAGCAAATAAAAGGAAAAACATTTCTTATTTTTATTAAGATCCATGGGAGGAGCAATATAGAAATACTGAAATTTTTATTACTTCAAAATTCGATTAATCTGCTTATATGGTTATGTAAAACTCTACATCTATCAATTCAAAAAGATTAAAAAATAAAATTGAATGTTAAAATGGTTCAGCTTTATAATAGCCAGAAGAAAATTAATAAAAAGCATCAACGTGTTGTTTTGACTATAATTTTAATATCGAAAAATTTATAAGATATAAATATAGCAAAAGCAAATTTCGAGACTTGAAATGTAAGATAAGCTAACAAAGCTTTCATTTTCACTTAAATAATATAATTAAAAAGATTAACATTTCATAACAATTTAAGATTATTATTGGCATACTAGCAATCTGATCTGCTCAGGTTACTAAACTAATTGACTTTTTGAAAATAATCGTTTTAAAATATTCACTGAATTATTAGAAAGATAAAGAGTTATTGTGTATCAAATATATGATTAAAGGACAAATATTTTGCAGATTTATTCCACAATCTGTCATTATTTTAGTGATCGTGTGGAAAAGAATAAAATCCTATTACTTCTGATAATTATAATTGTTATAATAGACAAGAAATTATCTCCACATATATATCGAACTGTGTTTCTCCTTTTTTTTAATGAAAAACTCGAACTGAATTTATATTTATCATTATTAAATTCAAGGCATTCAAATAGAGTAAATCTTATATTTGAAGAGACTAATACTTCAAATTTTTTTAGAATTACGAATTTTCATTGTATAAATGTTATTCTCCAAAATCTATTTATTTATTTTGTATCTAAATACAATTTGCAGAAAATAAAAGTCATAATATAATTGAAGAGAATAAAAGAAACTAATGCAGCAAAAAGAGACATAAGGAAGATAAAATTGAATTAGCTGTTTTTCAAAGTCCTTATTTTGGCTTTAATAAGTGTTAATATTCCCATAACTGGGTCATTTAATAAAAATCCACCAAATAGCTAACAGCAATTCTTTTTCTGCTGAATAATAAATATAATTAATGCAGTTTTTATGTTAAAATAATAAAGTTTTAGTAATTTTTTTCGTAATAAACATTTTGATGAAAACTATTACATTAAATGTATTTTTAATGCTTTTTATGTTGAAAATAATCCTAAGAATCTATTAAATAAGTTCCAGGAATTATATATCTCAAGACTTCTTGTTTAAGCACTTTTAGAGGTCGCTTGCTGAGGAAATTCAAGTAATTATATAATCCTTGTTTGTAATGGAACTTTAAAAAAAGAATTCATATTTTTTCTTTCAGTTAAAAATATTAAATAAATGCGAAAATAAGTATATGATAAACATTAAAATTATTATCTCTTAATTATTATTCATATTATATTTTGTTATAAATTATGTTAAATTTTTCAAAAGAATTTTACAATTACAGAACTAGAACTTTAATATATTGAAAACTGTCGAAAGAATTCTTTTTAAGTCAATAAAAAAAGAAAATAATAAATATTTATGATAGCAGGGAAAAAATTGCATTTTTAATTTTTAAAAACTGCATTTGTTGTACCCACATTTCCAAATATGCCAAAAAGTTGACTATCATCAAAAATTCAGCAAAAAGAAAGAAATCCAGTATCTTGTGATAATAAAAAGCTGTTATGAAAATGTGGAAGACAGGAAATGAAAACACACAGAAATCTCAACAAAACAGTGTCATCTCCTCTACATAAGGTTAGGGGGAGGTCAATGCCGCACCCTTTTCCCCGAGAAGGGAGAAAAGGGTGTGGCATTGGCATTTCTTGTAAATAAAGCTTTAGTTATTTATTTATTTATTTTATGATAGATGAGAATTGTTGATGAAAACAAACTGGACTTCAATAATCTTATTTTGAAATAAATAAATGATAAGAAAATATTCTAAAATTTTAATTAAAGTTGATTTGAATTAAAATGCGATAAAATACAACAACCTTGTAAATAAAAATAAATGAATAATACACAGTTGCTTATTTGGTCCAGAAACAAAGCATTTGTATCATCGTCTCAGTATGCCAAAATTCCCTCGGTTAATAGTAATATTCGAATCATATGATATTGCTAATCGTATTGAAGCTTATTTAGAAAAAAGTGGTTTTAATATATCGGTTTTTCAAATATTTTATATATTTTTTATTTATTTATTTATTTTGCATTCTAAAAATTTTCTGTAAATCACTGCATTTGAAATTATTTATTAATATGATTTTTTTACGTTTCTATTCACGCTTATTTCTCCCGATGTTTTGCTTCACTATCACTCACTTGACTTATTTTCATTCAGTTTCTTTCTTTTTTAAAAAAATAAGGGATAAAATTGTAAATTGGCTTATAATACAAAAACCGAGGTAACGACCTGCAACGCCTCTGCGGAAAACTGCCACTGATCTTAAAAGTAATAGTAGAATAATTAATATAAATAAAGCCAATGGATAACCTCCTTTCAGAAAGTTTTGAAGTAGAAAAGAACATAATTCCAAAGCATAATTAATCACATTATTCACGATAATTTAATGAATTATTGCAGTTTATATATACTGAGTTGAATTTCAGTAATTACAAAAACCATTGTAAGTGAGTTAGCTCTTTGCATTATTTTATTTATTTATTTATTTTTGAGTTTTGAATTTTTAATGTATATATTTTTATTTTTTTCCTATAATTCTTAGATGTTAGAAGTGATATTAATTGTTCATCATAGTATTTCTAAAAGGCATAAAAGATTTAATTTTCAGATAAGAAAATGTAAAGTGAAATGTTATTTTAACAAGATACGTATTGATTGACTGATTCATTAAACTTATTCTGATTTTTTAATCAATAATTTATTAGTAATCAAGTGTTTTATTTAAAAAATTTGTTTTGTCGACAAATGAAAATGCGTTTAAAAAGCATACTTAAAATTCTAGATAAATTTAGAGTATGAAATCAGATCAAACATTCAAGAGAGGGGTAGGGAGATGCAATTAAATCTCTTAGAATTGCCATGTTATTATATAAGAAAAATAGCTTCCCAAACAAATAGCTTAACAGAAAAATATGACAGTTCTGAATCCCCACATAATATTTCATGTAACATGCTTATAGCAGTTCTTAAAATTTCACTATCTATGGAGCCAAATCAATCATACACTCCTACAGTTCGTTTTAGTATCCTGAGATGACCACTTTTCGACGATCCTATCTGACTAAGGAGGGAAACGTGGAGGAATGAGCGCATTTCCGGAATTTACTTTATTGTGAAATGTAAACATACCACCTTCATCTTTCCTCTCACCCATATTTTGTCGAATTAAACCTAACGCATGCGTTTTAGAATCCGTTAGCAAACAATACATATTATTTTTGATAAAAAAATTTAATAAGGTGGAGTATATCAGAGCATTGCAAAATACTTCTTAATGACCTCAGTTGTAGAACATCTACTGGCAGGACAAGCAGCAGAATTGAAAAGCAATTTTCACATAAGCATTTGTATGAATTCTGATTCACTTATTTTCCCTTAATCTTACGCCTGGGGAGTCAAATCTTCTGCATTAACTGTATTGGACAAAATGTAGGTTACGACTAAGCATAGAAAAAAACACTTTCATAAAAAAAGCTTTTCTTAATGTAAATTAAATGCACGGCTCATTAGTAGTATCCTAAGGAATCCTGCGTTACTTGAACATAATTAACTGTTTTGAAAGACGTCACTTTATTTTTGCGAGAATAAAATGTAATCACTCATTTTTTTTCTTTTGCGCATGTGCACAAGATATCATTCTCGTAATATATAACAAAACACCGATAAAATAAAATGGTTTTGTTCAGATGGATTTTGCGATTATTCTGGAATGGCATTTGCAACATCCTTAGATACTTTCTCCTTATGTGCATTAAAGGAACAGTTCGATTAATTTAAGAACAACAGATCCTGTTTGTTTGTTTATTTATTTTCTGAAAACAAACCTAAAAATGCTTCATCACATTTAATTTGTATTTGTGCAATGATGCAGTTTTGTACATGATATTTTCATTATTTCAACTTAATTTAATTGTATTTTCTTTATTTACCCAGATTTTGGACTAACTAAGAAGAATGATGAAGTGAAATTACTTTTCATGCAATGGATTGAAAAAATCTGTGTAAACCATGAACATTTCTTCGGCATAAACAGATAAAAGAATTATAACTGAAAGAAAAGTTCAAGGTTATTTTATTAAGGAAATAATTTTAATAGCTTCTTTTAAGAGGTGAAAAACAGTTTTCTTGAGACACTTGTTTTAATGATGCTAAAAATCAGCCCTTAAGAAAAATGATAACAGATGGTAAATTCTTCCGTAGATATTATTAATAAAATTAACACTATAATAATGATTCCATGTTGACTGCGCTGTAAAAATTTCAGTTTTAATGGATACTTTATTTTCAGGTAATTATGATTTTTAAGCATGTGTGAAGGCATCATAGACTTTAACGTATCCCTTGAAATTTCCTTCATAATTCATTACAAAGTACACTTTTTTACTCAATCGAGGAGTTATTATAATTATTATTTCTAAGAGTGGGTTAATTATATAAAATCTTGAAGTTACTAAGGAAAAGTTATTCATTTTTGTATTAGTTTCAAATTATAAAGAATTTTAACCACCATTCTTCGGATTCGAGTTTTCTTTTCTCGTATTTCTTTCCCCTTATTTTCCTTAACAAGTCTCTTGCTTTCGACATAAGGAATACAAATTTTTTTGGCTTTAATAAATGCCCTCTTCTAATTAAACTTAAGAATTTTCATCATTTTTCTTCCTCAGTTATTTCTAAGAAAAATGTGGTAATAACTTTTTTCGAGGAAAGAAAAGCACAATTACTTCTAAACAATCTAAAATCTAACTTTTTAAGAAAGAGAAAGAAAAAGTTCAAAATTTCAAACATAGTAGACCTTTACGTGTAAGTTGTGATGGAATGGGTTTGTTAAAGTTTAAAAGATGTTTGCTTTCCTAAAATAAAAAAGTAGTTTAGCCCAAAATATTCAGTGTTTTCAAAAATGTGATCGTAAATAAAAATTTTACATAAGAAAAAAACGTGTTTTAAATTCTTAACAGTAAATAAGGATTAATGTGAATCCAAAAGAAATCTAATCACCAAACTCCGAAACATTGTGTATTAGAAACAGTTAAGGTTTCAATACTTGGAATCTTGTTTTTATCTAGCATTTTTCCTGATACTCAGGTAGTTCAAAATTAAACGATCGTAAATATTTTATATTAAAACCTCAAATGCTCGATAATTTTGGTTTTAGAGTCTCATAAATATATTTTGCATTTTGAACTTGGAAATAAAAACGTTCGTGATCAGAATCATTGAATATTTCATTCATTGATTCCGAACACACAGTTTCATTAATCTTTACGTTTATAATTTTTGAAGTGAATTTGACTTATAAATTACGAAATAGTATGAAAGTTCTAAATAATTAGAAGATTCTATACGATATTTGATGAAAATATCTTTCCCATTTCAGGTGTTAAAATCAACAAAAAATTAAAATTGTAGATTTTAAACATATAAATTATGCATAAGAAGTCGAGAATGTATTCAAAGACAATTTTCTGTACATTTAGTGTTTCTTTTTTTTTCATATGCTGATTATTATTTAGCATTTTGACTTACAAACTTTTACAGAATGCATAATTAAGATTAGCTAAAACAGAACAGTGATCTTCATATGGTTTGCAGTTATATATCATTTATGATTATTTTTAACTCAAATAATATTTTACATTTTTTAACATCATTTTCAAGAAAAATTATTCTTTTTTTATAATAGATATTTACATCAATTTAAATTATTATAATAAATAATTGCAAAGACTGTATTTTATGTCACGTTTTTTAAGTGTAATTTCATTAAATTTGAAAAATGCTGGTTTATAACCCACTCGATAGGCATTCCCCTTTCGATAACTGTATTAAAACTAATAATTATAATAAGATTTTAAGAAATAATACAATCTAACTTCAATTAATAGCTTATTTTATAAAACTATAATATGCTTCTCCATATTTTCATTGCTATTCCAATTTTGTTTCTGAACTATAGCAATAAAAATTAAAACCGTACAACCGATTGAATGATTTATGCAAAATGTTTGTATATATATATTTTAAAATAATCAAACATATAATAAGGAATTCTTTGCATTTTAAAACTTCTACAAGAATATTTAAAAATACAGGAAATGTATCAAGTAAATTTCTGAGTATAAGCAGGCATTTAGGTACAAAATAAATGACTCAATAGATTAAGAGAAAGAGCAGCAATATAAGTAATAAAGCAATGCTTCATAAATGAGTATTTTTAATTTTTATATTTTTTAGTACTAAATTAATCATCTTTTTCATCTAAGTTGTAATTTGAAATTTTTTTATTTTTTGTTGTTAATTTTATTTTGGTGAAAATGTGCCAACTAGACCGTTTGCCATAAGCAATTTATTAAGAAAAATAACGTCTCATAAATTTATAAAATGTATTTCTTAAATATTTCAAGTTCATTTAACTATATGTACATCTTAGCTTCAGTAAAAGTAAATAATTATTAAATAACTTGATAATTATTAAAATTTGATTAATTGATAAAACTATATATCATAAAATTATAAAATACAGTCATTCAACGACGTTTCACAAAATAATTCTCTCAAGTTGTAAGTCAGATATTAAAATTGCATCTCATATTAATATGATCAACGCGTGTTTCTAGAATTAAATACTTTCTCGAACCGAATAATAAAGAGTCCATTCCACGACACATCATTCAATTTTGAAATGCAAATTAATTTGTAGGATCATTCTCATTAAATGTAGAAAATCTTATTAATTACT
>JAPMOR010117716.1:441862-470982 GCA_026543865.1 Argiope aurantia
ATTTGTAGGATCATTCTCATTAAATGTAGAAAATCTTATTAATTACTGAAAAAAGTTGATAGATCTCGTTTTAACATTTTCTAATTATTTAAATAGTTTACAACCGAATAAAACTTAATGAAGCGCAAAGTGTTTACATTTGGAAGTTTCTGATTGAAGCTGTATTAGAATACTGATGAATATAAAACTTTTCTTTCATATAAAAATAAATTTTTCATTCATTTCATAAGTAAAACATTCTAAAATTTATAATAGTTTAGCTGAGGGTAAATATGCTTCCAAACACTATCGTGACAAAAAATTGATTAAAAATTTTGGACAAGATAATTTATAAATATTCCCACAGCATAAAGGAAAAACAAAAATATTCACAGATTACTTTATTTTATTAAAAGATTCTATTTAAATTACTATTCTAAATTTTTGTGTATAACTTTATGCTTGCATGCCTCACTTTTTTTTATTTTGGAGGTAAATTTTCTTGTTCTGGAAGTTGCTGAATCAGCATATGTTATTAATCTGATCTTTAATAGAATATTTAAACAAAATAACATCATTATTGTAATTTAGAGTGATTAGTCAAGAATATCATTAGATGAACCTCCTTAGTCAAAAGTTAAATATGGTGAGATTTATTTGGATATGAATGAGCAATGATTTTCAATCGAAGATTAAGGTTTAAATACTATTTGCTTTAAATGCTTATAATAATATTTACTACTGGACATGTAAAAAATAACGCTTAACTAAAGAAACACAAAGAATAACTCATGAGAATCAAAGCTGAGTTCTTTTCGAGAGAAAAAATACAATTGTATTTTAAAAGGAATAAATTTTCATCATTCGGACGCTAATGATCCTCGAGAACCTTACAAGATGTGAGAGAATAGTCAAATGCAAATCTTGTCAGTTAATTGGGAGAGCTTTGAGAATACCACATCGGAAGTTTTCGTTGGGTGGGGAACTAACGGAAGGAGAGTACTTACTCATTGAGATCTACATCTGCATCTACAAGACTACTTTCCGCTCTTGACAGAGAATATTTTTCGACTACTTGAGACTACAAGCTCTAAGTCTAAAAGACGGACTGTTGGCCCGGCAGTGTTCCCACTGAACACTGAGGCTCCCTCGCTGGAAGAAAACTAGGAACTAATGGAAAAGACTGGCTGCATCTAGTCCCAGCAAATCAATAGTCAGTCATGGAGGACTAGACCACTTTGTGGGTGGAGGGAGGGTCTGCCACTCTTCGGACCTGTTTCCCATTATTTCAATAACCCTTAGGATACAGCAACGGTGTTCTTTTAGAATTTTTTTTATTAATTTGTTTCTATTTTTTAAATAAAAATTCTTCGAATAAAAAAATGTTAATTTAAAAAAAAATTAAAAATTCTAGACAACTTTCTTTATTTTTAAATTAGATAAACAAGTGTATATTATTTCAAACTTTTTAAAGTATTTTTTTAAGTATTTTAAAGTATTTTTTTTTCAAAATTTTCTTTTACTTAAAATTACATCATTACTTACCGAACTTCTAAATGTGGGTAATTATATTCTTTGAAAGTCTCAAACGGAAAAGCATCAGGGCTGATGAAAGGTCTTATTCCTAATTGAAAAGCTATGTAAAAAGTTATTTTAAAAGAATAAAAAAAATGTTTAGTATTTTGTCTCCAAATTGTATGCTTATAATGTGATAAAGTTTATTTAAAATATGTGTTTTTAAATAAAATGAACTGTCAATGAGTTCAGAGGAGTTCAAAAGGCATTTCCCGACAGTGTCTTTTGCAGATTTATACGTCTTTAAAATGCTCTTTGCTACTTAATTTTTGGGGAACATTTTACTTAATTTCCAATAAGGATTTCTGTTAAATGCTAAAACACACCGAATATCCATTTTAGATTCTGACTTCATTTAAAAGGTGAAAGTCAATTTTAGCTTAGAAAAACATAAATTTTGATTGAAAATTTGCACGCATGCAGATATATTTTCTGAAAATTAATTTTAAAATGAAATTACGAAGCAGTATTCGATTTTATTTTATAAATATTTTTAATCGATTATAAGAAAAAGCAAATAAAAAAAATAAAAAATAAAATGCATAGGACATTTTTAATTTTTTAGCAATACATTCAGTTTAATATGTTTAAAGGTGTTAAACATAGCTATATTGCAGTGTGTATGAATATGATACAGTTAATGTGATTCATCACTTCTTATTAATACTAACCGATTAAAATGCTTTATCACATTGACCAGTACTTATTAATACTTGTTAGTAATAATAACTTGACTCATACATAGCATACAAAATATCTTAAGTCAGCAATACACAAAACAATTTTAAAGATATTTTAAACTATTCTTTGTGAGAAACTATTCTTTTGAAACAGAAGGTCAAATCCTTAGACAAAAAATATACGTTTTGTCTGAAAAATGAAATAATTTTGTATGATTTCTTGCGTAAAAAATATAATTAAAGCTAATTAATGAAGCATTTTGTTGAGAAGAAAAAACTCTCAGTACTTTTTTTAATTTTTAATAATGTTTAAGTTCGATAAATTATTTTTTAAACAATTTTATGATTCCTTTAAAATTCTATCTCTCTTTACCTACAATTTTCTGTAGAAATAATAACTTTTAAAATGATATATATCTAAAAATCCATTTAGTTAATTTTATAACAGAAATGTTTTAAATACCAAATGAATCAATTTTCTACGACTCATTAATTCATGAATTTTGTTTCATTGTTTAGCTGCTGATTTTTGAAAAGAAATGATACAAAATTGTAGTCCTAATAACTAAAGCAAGTTGGAGGAAAATCTGTCTACATATTCATAATGAATAAGTTAATTTTCAGTCATGTTTTCATGCATTTTATTTTGATGCTAAATAATTTATTTTTGAAATGAAAGATACATCCATTCAAAATGAAAATCTACAAAATTAAAGGAGGTAGGATGAAAATATGCCTACATATCAGTAAATAATAATTTTCAGTTATACCTTCAAACTTTTAAGGCGTACTTTTCCTGTGATGTATAAAATGGAAGAGTTAATTTTGAAAACTGAAAATATAAATAAGGAAATTAAAGACATCGACTATTTCAGTATACTCACAAAAGCTTCCATTTTCATATACCAATAAGTAATAATAATATTTTAATCGTTCAAAAATGTTTTACAAATATTTATGAAACAACAAATCAAGTTTCAAATGAAATATATTTCTAAACGAACAAAAGAAAACAAATCCCAAAAAGGATTTTGGATTTATGATTTCATGAGTCTGACTCGCGCATCGAATTACTGAACTTTTAACTTAAAATGTGAGTTTCAATAAAAGTATTAAGTAGTTTAAAATGCAAAGATCACATTAAAATACTTCAACATCTCCCAAGCACTTATATTATTTTAGAAATAAAAATAATAATAAATGTCCCAAATAGCATGTGTCATTTAATAGGCACCCTTGGTTACACAAGGTTAAAGCTCTTTCGGCATTTCAAGGAGTTCTCATTTTACCATATATTTTTTTACAATTTTTCTATCCTGGACTAAATAAAAAAAATCCTATTGAGAAAGCGTCTTTACCAATGCGATGGGCATCTTTTCAATATAAAAAGTTTCTTATGAAAATATTCACTTAAGTCAATAAATTGCTTCACTTTAATGTTTGGCTTAATTCAGTAGAAACTAATACTAATTCTATTAAATTAATAATTTCAATAGGGAGTTTTTTAAATGATGATGAGCCCAAAAACCAAAAAGTTTTTAAAGGGTTAACTGCTAATAATCAATAAATATATCCATTTGTGATCATTATCCTTTTTAGCGAGTCATATATCTTTATTCCCCACGGAAATAAGAATATATAAATTCCAAGAAGAGCAAGTCATTTTGAATTACTTTTTTTTTTTCATTTGTTAAAAGAGTTGCTCTTTGCAATAACGTGACTTCATTTCACAGTAAAAAATTAACAAACAAAAAAAGATTTTTTTTTTTTTTTTTTTTTTTTTTTTTTTTAAGAAATGTAGCTTAAAATTCCCAAAAAAAAGTAATTTTAAATCACCACAATTAATTTTAAATAAAAACTGAAAGAATTCTTATTTCAAATCAAATTCCTAATTTGAAAAATATATAAATCAGTAACTATAAGCCTTATTGCAATACTTTTAACATCTAAAACGAGTAAGAAACGTGATTGTTTTAAAATCATTTTTTCTTTCTCATTTGTTACTGTTGTTTGTGATCATTTTCGAATAATAAAGATAATTTTTAAAGTATGAATGACAAGTTTTTACCGATAAATTCTGCTTATATGAATAGGCTAATTATTTCTGTGAATAACATATCTGTCCAGATTTTTCAAGGTTACCATAATACAACCCCCAAAATATAAATTTTAGTTTAAAATGATGCATTTGAAACGCATACTAATATATACTATAAAGGAAATGATATTATTTGTAATACATGTTAAAAGAAATATTAATATAAAATATAATATTATTTCATAAAAAAAAAGAGTGTGTTTTTAAGAATACTGTAAATCTCTTTTTCTTGCAAAGAAACTAACATCGCAGAAAAGCAATATGCAGATTCGTAACAGTATCTAATTCAAACGCTGTTCAATTAAGTAACGAATGGGAAAATTTAAAATCAGGAAATGTTAATTGATTAACAATAGTGGGTGTTTCGGTTTGCTTTAATATCTAAAAAAATTTAATTAATATGTTTCAGTTCCCTAACAAACATCGCCGTTGGTTGGGGAACTGAAAAGATATTAAACAAATTTTCAAGAAATGGATTTCAAAAAGCCATCTCGTTGAAAGGTCTTGTATTAAAATTGGGAATTTTACACGAAATTATTGAGAAAAATATGAAAATAAAGAAAATATTTCTGGTGTTTCTACGTTATATTTATTACTTAAATAAATTAGAAAATCTAGAAGTGAAATTATTGATTTAGATATTTTAACTGGTTCAGGTATTCATTGGAATATTTTATTTTCATTATCCAAAATATCATTTTGTTGAATATTCTGATAATTTCGAAGAATATGAGTAAGAGAATTTTAAATTTAAAAATATGGTTTAATGTTATGCAATTCGAAAGTATATCAAGACTTCGAAAATAGAATTCTAACTTTTACAGCTAATTTGAATAGAAATGTGGCATATTTTGTATGAAATGTATGACAGAAAGAAATCTCCATGTTATGCTTCATATTAGATTAGTCATGAACAATGTATTCTTAATACACTCCTGTTAATAATAATGGAGCCATAGTATAAAAACTGTAAAACTGAAATCTGATGGATACATAAAAAATATTTTTTGAAGATTTTATTGCTTTTTCTTCCCACAATTTGACATACCGCTTTTCAAACATTTATTATTTACGTTTCTTGACAAAATGCAGGCGAAAAATATAAAATATAATACCTTTAAATTAATTTAAGAAAATAAGGAAATCACTATTCCGATTAAAAATTATTCCATTTAAGGATTAAATAGTTGAAAAAAATTCTACGATTTTATTTGGATTATTGATGAAAATCAAAGAACTTCTGTAGAATTAGAAAGTTATCATATAATTCATTGAAAAATAAATGAACTGCATCAACTTTTAGATTTTAGATTGGAACTATCTGATAACAAATAATAAGATGGCAATTATATTGGAAAAACTTCACATGAAAATGATAACGTTTGTATTCATTATGATACTGGAGATAAAACAGTCATTAATGTCTTATTACCGTGTACTTTTACTAATAAAAATCGCCCTGCAATTGACTTTCTGAGAAATTTGATAACTTAATACTTTTCTATGTGAGTACAACAGAATAAAAATAAAAATCACAAATCAAAACAATGAATTGATAGCTTTCAAGTATCAGTAGTATATAATGTCATAGTTATTGAAAAACAACAAAAAGAGTTTTATAAAAAAAACTACATTTTCTTACGAATAAATGAATAAACCTAAACTACATCTAAAAATCAAAGAAATATTTTTAAAAAATGAAGTTTTTCGAAGATTAACTTATAATAATCAGCCTAAAAGCTGGCTGGAAAGAAGCTCCTAAAAATTCAGATTGAAAGTTTAATAAAATATTTTGAAAATAAAGCCAATTGGTATTTCATTTCCAGACATCAAATATTATTTGAATCATTCATTTCAGAACGTGAAAATAAAGTCAGTTTAGCAAAACATTCTAAAATATCATAAATTGAGTGAAAAATTTAAAATTTAAAACGAAAATTTGATAGACTGGAATGCCATATCCAATTATCAAAGAAAATCTGAAAAGTTCATATTGATGAATGATCATAAATTGACATTGGGGAGCTATTTCAGAATATTAGATTTTCAATGATCAGTTTATTTTGGATGACATTGGAAAATTAGATATTGTTTTAGTTTATAGACATCAAAATGTGATAGAAAATGCCCCTTATAAAGCTATTAATGAAGAAATGAAATTTATAAATATCGAAACAATTTAACATCTGAATTTGTTATTAAACCTATCATAAAAAATAACAGATTGTAAGGTGATCATAAAATCGACACTTTTCGATAATAGATTTCAATAAATTTATAGACTTATGAAATTATGGTATAAAATTAAAGAGGACTTGCAGAATGAAAGGAAATATTTTTGAAATCCCAACTAAATGGCGAAGAAAAAGAATTCTCAAAAATAAATCAGTCCATACATGGATAAAGGCCTAATTTTTCAACCAAAAATTATGATTGCGTACTCTCTCAGCTTTTGTAAGACATTTTAGTTTATTTATCCAAATTTATTTGTGTTTAATCACATTAACAGTTTTAACTATGCGTTATTATTCAGTTTAGAATTGTTACAAATAGAAAATAAAAAAATCAAATCAGCTTCTTTAAAGGCAAAAATTAGTTGAAGGAATTATCTTATTTTTGAGGAAATAAGGGTTGAAATTTTAGGATATAAATGATGATAATATTCCTACGCTCACACGATGTGAGTCTGCTTTGCAGAATGCAAGGCAACTGGATAGAATCAACATCTTTCAATTTAGAGCATTTTTTTTCTCGCAAGATTTATCTGTAGATCATTGATCACATGATTGAAGGTAAAACAAGAGTTGCTAATGGACGTTTTTTAAGTTTCATTATTTATTTAGTTACTGGAATTAGAGACACCAATTACTCGTGAAGAAATGAAAAGATTAAACTAACTTTGTAATGCATTATAAATGCATCCAATCGATATCTTTTTGTATAAATTTTCAAGATAAGTGGATCATTTTTAATAATTGAATTAAAATACTAAGCGTGCTTTCGAAAAAAGACAGTAATTCTCTTTTTTCAACATATTGACTGAATTTTCACAAAATTGGATGTAAAATCTTTAACCATTCTCTCCAAAATGCCAACCCAATTCTTATTAAGTAATAAATTACTTTTCCTGGTATTCGACTATCTTTTTTCTCAGTTCCTAAGAAATCCGTAGCAATTTTTTTTCTTTTTTTTTATATATGGTATTGCATTTACTATATAGATGTTATTAGCCAAAAGTCAATAATTTTTCTTCGTTAGAGTTTCAAATTGAGAAAATTAATGTGATATGAAATTATAACTTTTGAGTACATGGATTTAGGGTGAGCTTCTTTAAAAGGTTCAAATTCTGCGTTCCCATTCGACACATGTCTTCAAATAATGCTTATATTCTATTAGAAACTGTATACTTGCAATCATAGAATGAGCAATTCAAAATCTACAAACTGAAGCAAATAACGTGAACATTTCGGTTGATTCCTAACAATAAGAAAAATAGGCTACGTTTTTATCCTATTTCAATTTCAAAATGAATATCTCTAATTTATATTGAATGAAAAGAGATTCAAATTAAATTATTAAATACTAGCTACAGTAGGGTTAGTTTGAGTAACTGAGAATAATTGTCGAGCATTTTGACATTTTTTTTAAATTTAAAGTGAACTTATGAGATGGCGAAACAGGACTATATTTTCCAAGAGTGCATAATCACATTCTAAAGGGTTCGTTAAAAAATCTTTTTACCAAATTAAGTTATCAATTAATCAGCCTCACTCACATAAAAATTCCTAATTACTCCGGTGTCTTCCCAATTTCCCTACAGAGTATAACTTAATAGAGAACACGTATTTCAGCTTCTGATAACAGTAGATAATTGACTTGAAGAGAATGTATTCGAAATAACGATAAACTATTATATATTGCCTCAGAATGTATTGAAATTCCTTTTCTCAATTACCTCAAAGCATTGTTTATTTTATTGTGTTTTTTTAAATATCTTCTATTATATGGAATAATACTTTTGAAATATCACAATTTTATTACATTCAGTTTGGAGCATTTTATAATATTTCTACCCTTAATTTTGTCAGAAAATCGACCTTTTAAAAAAAACTTAATATTATGTCATACAAGAAAGTAATATTTAAGTCTTGAAACTCATACAAAAATTAATAAAAACTAGTGGCTCAATTTATCATTAAACAATAAAAAGTCAATTCATATATTATCCGAATATAATCTGCTTCAACAACAGAATCTAGGAGTACAATTTTATTTGATTCTATAATATCTCAAACTGGTAATTAACCACTAAAACAAATTTTTATTTAGTCAAATCAAAAATTGAAATTTTTTTACATTCAGTTCATCCGTCGCTTTCATTTGCCACTGCTTTAGAAACATACGAATAATATATTTCTTTTAAAACCGATAAAAATATGCGTATTTGTTGACAAATCAAGCATACACGATTTTAAATTAGTCATTTATTCTATCTTCGCAGCCATCCTCAGCTTCAAGTTCCTATATCAGCATCACATTTTCTTCTTCCTCGTTATCAGTTTCCTAGTTTTCTTCCATATTTGACTACAAACGGCTTCAAGCCATGATTAAATACCAACTTTCGCATGTTTAAGTGATAGATATTAAATCTATTTTAAAGATTTTTAATGTCCTTTATTGGTTTATATAAAGCATTATTAGCGTGACGGAAGGCTATCGCATTCTTAGATTTAATAATACTTCCTACCATATAATAAATTATTCCGAATACATGATAAATGTAGATCTTTATTACATTAAAACAATTTCCCAATCATTCTGCATTGAAACATGTCAAGGGTAATTGAGAACATTAACCTGTTTCTCAGGAAAAATCCAAGAACTAAAATTAAAGTTTCCTCGTACTTGCTACATCCTACATATGCACGAAACGTAGTAATTTACCCTGCATATAACCAATGTAGAGAACCAATAATGAGACTTGCGAAAGTTTTAATTTCCCGTTTCCTGAGCATCGTCGTAACTAAGAATAGTAATAATACTAAAAAAAAAGTATTATTGCAAAATGCCGAAAAATGCTCTTCTTTCTCTAGAGTGCCTTAACAATGCTTCTTAGCTCGATGAGACTACAACAGTGCGTACTGTTCTCAATTACCCTGCCTGACCATAGGATCAGGTAGGGTAATTGACAAAGAGGGATTACCTCTTTTTTATTGCAATTAATTTTTGGTTTCTACATAATAAGCGGTCGAAAGTAAAACGAATAAATTAACTATATAACGAGTTTGTGAAAGGGGGACCATGTTTCTTTCATGTTCTGGGTATCGTATTATTCCGACGAAGAACTCACAATATGTCTTATTTGCATTCATTGACAAAGGAATTTAATGGCAATTATCTATTAAGTATTATTTGTACCTATTTATAATACACTGATATTCTTAAAACATGTTGTCTTTTAATCTTCTCGAGCATTTATAATTGTTATTAACATCAAGTGATACATGAGAAAGTAAGACGAATTTATTATTGCGGTCTGTTAATTTCATTTGGTGTGATTAGAATTACTTTTTATAGAGTAAAAGTTAGTTTAAACTATACAGCTCCAAAAACATGGTTCTCAATTCAACAGAGGAAAAGAGCTCTAAATAAATACTGTAACTTAAGTCCTCCGCTGCATAGTGATGATTTCTGCGTAACTTAATTATGCACTTTTGAATTATTTTAGATTCAAATAATAGATAGCTAATCAAAAATATAATATTTTTGACTTCTTTTTTTTATTTTTAATAAAATGCTCTTATAAAGAAATTTTTAATTTAATAATCTTAAAAATAAATTTTGTTGGTTATTTTGCTACATCCTTACTTTTGTTTATAAGTATTATAAGTATTTAGATGATTGAGACCAAACATTAAAACAATTCTGTGAAAGTTTTAAGTTGAAAAATATGCGTATGCAGAAATAAAAATAATATTCTTTTCATCAGTAATTAAATATATTTAAAATGAAATCTACTCGTTTACTTTTATTTCGGGTAAAAGGATCAATAATTTTTCCCTTAATGCTAGCATGGCCATCAAATAACAAAAAATGCATAAATGCATGGACGGATAGAATTCCCTTTGATGAATATCGACCAAAATTTAGGACAAATCCATATTTTTGGTGCTAAAGCCTCTTTCCGAATTTCAAGCCTCTGGATGATATAATTCTGAATATACACACAGAATTCAGAAAAAAATTTCTTGGGTAAAACTCTAAAGCGTAGAGATTCCTCAAAATCTCAATGAACATTTGGATAATCACATGACTTTTTCTTTGAATATGATGACTTTTTTTCTTTCTTTCGAATTTGAGGAAGAAAAAAGGATTAATTAATAATTTATGACCCTATATTTAGCTATAAGTGTATTGTGAAGATTTTTCTGAATGCATTTACTGGGACTTTTTAAGAAAATTTATTCATTCAAACTTTCTACATCTTATTCTGAGAAGATAAGATTTAGTACAAAAACTCCTGTATTTGATATTCTTTAAAAAGTTTTTTTCTCGTAGCTACCCAAGGGTTTTTTGCATTAAGTCAGAAAAACATTGGAGAGGCAGAAATTGGGAAATCACTTCCTTGCAGACGTTTCAACATTCGTGAAAAAACGATTATCATTTTAGATATAGAAAATACGTTTAAATTTATAAAATACTGCAAATTATTACAATAATTTTTATTTATCTTTATTTCCTCAATTTCCATTAATATTTATTTGCAAATTTATTTATATTTGAATTTTATCTCTGGTAGGAAATTTGGTATAGGAAAAAAGTTTAAAACGGTTTCTGACATCACTAGATCCTGCTTTGCTGACAGTATTTTTATTTTAAAAATTCGAAAAAAAGAATACAAATTTGCATGTTCAACTGAAGGAAATCAGGACAAAAGGAAACTACAGTCCTCTTAGGCTTCAAAAAAATTCTATCAAATAGCCTTGTTTCTTTTATACTTTTTGGAAACTACTTTTCTATTACGAAAACGTCAAAACATCTGCTTTTTGGCTTGAAATATCGCATGCAAAACTAAATAAATGAGGGATAAAATTTTCCCAGCAGGTTTGGGGTGCTGCAGTTCCTATACGCGAGTCACCATTGGTTGTCACTACTTGAAGTTGAATATTTAAAGTTATTTACTTGAAGGAGAAAAGTGAGCCAAAAAAAATGTCAAACCACTGGAAATTTTTAAACCTAGAGTGTATTCTTTTCTCAAGATACTGCAGCTCTTTATTTCAACAAATCAGCAAAAGAGAGAGTTGCAACTCATGCCCTCCTGTTTATACTGGCTTATATATTTTTATTAAAAGTTACAGAATATATTATATTTGTTCAAAATCAACAACGTAATTTATTAATTACCATATTTATTGGACTCTATACTCGTGTCCTCTGAACATGCCGCCATTGCTTCATCTTCAAAGATTTTTATCCCCATCATTTTCATTGCCAATGAGATCGCATTTCGATTTGTTTGATAGATAATGTTTTATAAGCATGGCCATTTTAACAGAATTTTTGTCTTTTTTATCAGAATATTTTTAAGGATTGTAGTTTAGACTTTCTTGCAGCTTTCGTTTCTTTAAAGATTATGGGAACTTTTTGGCTAAATTTTATATACTTTTGAAGGTGGTATGCGAGATTTTCCTTTGTATTTGCATTGTTAACAGGTCTATATTTTATCCTTAACTGATTTTTAAAGACTTTGGCTTCATTTTTATTGATTCATTATGGGGATTGGATTTGAAATGAAGGTGGATGTCCAAGCAAAATGGAATTGAACTTTGTTCTTATAGCCAAATAATGAACAAATTTGCGTAAGCACATATATTTAATATGGAATCAAACATAACAAATCACAGAATCTAAAATGAGAATCGAATGTTTTGTTTTCAGTATTCATACAACTTCTCTGATTGTTATCTTATAACCGCAGTTAATGTTCAATTTCTATGCCATATTCACGGTGAATGTACCTTTTTCTGTGTGTGATCTTAGAAATACATTTAGCTTCTAATTGCCATATTTATTTTTTTTATTGTATGCCTTTTTCATTTTTCCCGATGAAATGCGAAGCCTATTTTACGTTTCACTGACACTTTCTCTTTTTATGTGATTGAGAGGGTCATATCTGATTTCAACACAATTGATGCTACACGTTTTGCATCACTCTTTTTATACTGTCATCGCTGTCAGATACAGATGGCTGAACATGTCATTTTTTTTAACTAATAGTAGAAGTTTCAACAGTCATTCTCCTGTTTTTAGAAACATTTCTATTTTATAGTATATTCTGATTATATTAAATGTCTATAAATTTTTGGATTCCATTTGAAACGTATTAATGATAACAGATTTGACTGTTTCTCTTTACATCTAGTTTTATAGAAGAAATTTTTCATTTGATTTATATCAGTTGACTGATGAAATATTTGTTTGATTATAAGTAGATATAATATTACTGCTAACTTTGTTTTATTTTTGTTCAGAGATTTGTAAGAATTTTTATGAGCTGAGAGAACAGAGAAACTAGCACCAGACTGTAAAATAGATACTTCCAAGGAGGCGACAGAAGATACAAAATAGGGCGGAAAAGCGACAATTTTCTGTACTATATCAACTAAAGATTATAATTTTAGGAGAGGTGAGAAACAATCTCATCAATAAATAGAAAGATTTCATTTGCAATCCCAAACACGTAGACGAGCAATTATATACAAATATGTAATTAAAGCTACCACCACTATTTGGATAATACCTGAATTCTCGATTTGATAATAAATGCATATATTATATATTCATCATGAGAGCTGAATCTTCAGAGAATTTCATAAGTGTTTTGCTCATCTGAAAACATTCAAATGGTTTATGTAATTTCTAATCAATATCAAGTTAATAATTTGTATTTATCCAAACTCATAATCGGAAGCAAATTTTTGTGAAGTAATTAAAAATAATTCTTATTTAGTGTTTATTTCTTTCTCATGACAAAACTGAAATTTTAATTTATAATTTCAAACATTCTGATTTTAATAAGACTAGATATATTATTTAAGACTATATTATATTCGATTAAAGAAATGAGATTCTAATTTTTATGGTTTGACAAGAATATTTGATTGATCCAAAGTGTAATATGATAGTATGTAACATTAAAAACACTTCTCCCCCCCCTCTCTCTCTTTCTTATCTGAGAGCAAGGAAAGATTCCAAAGAAATTTATGATTTAATTAAAATTTTATTGGTTTTTAGACATTGAATCTTTTATTGACAACTGGAATGCATATGTGTTCAATCACAATGGCTATAATCAGCTTTATTTCAAAACAAAACTTAACCGTAAATTTAAAAAACTTTTCCTTCATATTTTTTTGGTTTGATTTTGAAATTGGAAAATATTAATGATAGAAAATCTCTGAATTCCTTTTTCTTTGACAATTAATATAGTATCAGAATGTGCTTTTATTTCTTTTCTAAGAATAAAAATAATAAAAAAGGCCAAACTTAAAATTTCAAATAACATAGTAACAGTCCTATTTAAAAAAAAATAAAGAAGATTAATAAGATCACTAGCATTTTCGACTGTCTTTTTTCAAATAAAATTTCCCTTAAAGATATAATATCGATGCAGAAATTGAAATATGAATTAGATTAATTACTTTTTCTGACGATCATTTTTATCGTCTGATTAATCGACGCTTTCTAACTGATTGTTTGGAACGAACTTCAAAAATTCTCTTAGTTATAGTTAATTCTCAGTTGTGTTTCAACACTATAATCCTTAATTTGTGTTTTAAATCTTTATAATTGAAAGAATAATTTTTCCTTTAAAAACTGGGAATAATTTTCTTTATACCCTTAACTGTTGTTTTTTTTTCATAAATCATTAGTCACCTTTGATAATCAATTAAGTCTCTTACACTTTTCTGTTAGACTGTTTTTGACAATTTTAAAAGATCTGAAACCTGAATTTTAATGTAAAGATAAATATTCAGTCAATAATCCAAAAATAAATTGTTGTTGTTTATGATGGCACTTGCCATGGACAAGGTCGCTGACAAAGTCAGCGATTTTAAGCCAAGGGAGCACCTCTTGTTTTAGTAACGCCAACTAGGGTCAAGAGTATGTCTTAGCTACCCACGCACCACATTGGCTTGCACAACCCCTTTTTGCAGGGGGGGGGGGGGCAAATTCACACATCTCTCACAGATAGAACAGATGAAGAACAATCATGCCCGAACCGGGACTCGAACACAGGACGCCCAGATCATAGGGAAGACGCGCTACCCCTTTGCCAGGACGCCGGTCAAAAATCAGTAAAGCCCCGTATATGTTACAAGATTTATATTTCTCAAAAGAACAATAAAGAGAAAAATGTAAACATCAAAACATTTAATAGAAAAGAACATCCGTATTTATATGAAATCCGAACAATTAATGCTTATTAAGAGCTTCACAGACAACATGAATTCGATTTTTATCTCTGTTTTTAAAAATGGAAAAAACACAGTAATAAAATTCTTCAAGAAACAAAAAAATTATACTAAGCTTCTTGATTGCAAAACCCACTAGAAGAAAAAGAATCCGTTTCAAATATTAGTGGTGAAAAAGTAAACAAAGCTAAATATATGTAGATAAAACTAAATACAAATAGAGTGTCAACTTTAATGGAGATTCAGTAGCTGATTTCTAAGCAATTAGAAATTGGCATATACTTTCAGATGAAAAAACTTATTTAAACAACTTTTATTTAAAAGTTCTTAAAAAATTTCTTAGTTTAACAATTTAAAAATTCTTTAAACAAATTCTTAAAAGAATCATATTTTATGTTGTTTGAATCAATGAATGTACTGTCGTAAAAATTACAAAGTTTAAATTTGTATAACGTTACCCAGAAAGTAAAAGTAAAAAGAGCGTTTATAAGAAAATTATTAAATGACCCTGAAGAGTGTGTTTTCATAGTCGTTTAATTAATGCTTAAAATCTAAAAACTATTTTTGATGCTCGATTTGATGGCCATTTTTCTGGATTATAAGTCTGCATTGTGATTTCCATGATAGAAGGGCTTTTCCTAAAAATTCCAGGGATATTGATTTCCCTTCTTCTTCTATTACTTTCCAGATTCCATAAATCGTGGAGCGTTTACGTGGTTTTGAAAAGATATATAGATATATATACAATAATTGCATCAGTCTTCATTTTTTAATGGAATGCCAAAGTACTTTTTCAAGTATTATTTGTAGTTTTGCTTCATAAAGCTTCATTCTTTCAAAATCATCGGGATAAAGAAATGAAAATTCTTCTGTAAATATCGGATGTAAAACTTTCTATATTGAATTGATTTTAACATTTTATCCCTCTCATCTTATTTTTAATTTCCAATTGTAGGAGAACCTTGCAAAAGTCATAAACTCTCTTTACTTTTTTTTTTTTTTTTTTTTTGATGAATGAAACTGGTTTGCACATTTTTCTTCTTCATTTTCTAGAGTAAATAGACCAATTTTTGCTGCAGTCATTTAGGTAAATTCATGTTTCATGAAAGGTTATAATTCATTTCCATTTATCGCTTTTGAATATTTTTTATATAAGATTCTATAAATTGCTCTGAGTTATGCCAAATGCCTCGGCAAAAACTAATGAATATTACGTTTTTTGGCTTTTTTTTAAATCTTGATTTATAATTGTATTTATTATTGCTACATAACTATTTAAAAACTTTGCAATTAATTTCTTCATCGGCGGATTTTTTCTTGATACTAGCGATTTCACTTTAAAAAGATTTGAAACAGTACGTACCTTTTCTGGATATTCGTGTGGAGACTTCTTTCTATGTAATGACTGGTGCTTTTCCGTTTCCAATTAAAAATACTGGTTATTCTGCATTAAGAAATTTTATTACCATACATTTCACAACGTTTTTGCATTATGTAATAGTTATATTTCTCTTTGGAAAACTCAAAAAGCATATGCTTCAAAATAATAAAGTAATATGCGATAGTGAGAAATAAGAAAAAATTAAAAGTAGCAGACTTTTTTTTTTTTTTTTTGTCATTTCAAATAATATGCTGCTGCCAGAAACTGTTATTCCAAAACATTTGCTTTTTAAAAAATTCTTTATCGAATCCTTTCTAAAAATGTATCAGTACCCTCTTTATTGTCAAAAATTTCAGTAAAAAATTTTTACAAGGTAACCAAACCTGCTGGAATTTTCTCGTATAATTAGATTATCTTCTTTGGAGGCACTTTGATCCCCACTGCAAAACCCAAAGAAAATTGCTTTTCTTTGGATTTATTTTCATCTTTCCATTCATTTTATTTTATTTGTAAATATACTGTTGGATTTAGACCAATATATATAATACATTTCCATGCATTAAATTTCATCCCTTTAGCTCTTTACGTTTATGAGTTATGCATACGAACAGATTCCCTTTACAGGTAGATTTATGTACAGATAGACATAATTCCAAAAATGATTTTTTTTTTCAGATTCTGGGCATCTAAAACGTAGTAACATCAAAATCTCAAGGTCTATTTTTTTGATAATTACAATATTTTTCTTTGTACGAAAAAGTAAAAAAAGGGTTCATTCTTCTGCGTCTAAAACAGATCAAGTTAATAAACTTAGACTATTACTATTTTAAATGATTTTATATTGTTCCAATGCGCACCTCGAGAAAGATCCACAAATCTGCTTGCTCTATATGCCGGTTGATTGGCTTAAAATTATAAAATTCAAAGCTTTATAACTCAATCAGTTTTAATTGTAGATTAGTGTTTTTTTAATTATTTTTATTAAAAGTTTAGAATGTCTAGAATATTTCACTAAATTCAGCTAATAGGAACGGGGAGAGAATAAGAATTGTAATTTTTATTATCTCCCTCGCAAAATATTTATTGTTTCAAAATTTAATTATCAGCAAAATATTTATTGATTCAAATGTGAAATATAATTCTTTAAGTCATTTTAAGCATTTTTCCAACTAACATATATTAAACAGTTTTGAAATTAGTTACTGGACCATGAATGGAGTCAATGTTATAGCGGGAAGGAAAAAATATATGAAAATTTTCCAAGTTGCTATACTACGGAAAAACTGCGAGTCAGGAAGAAATAAAACGGGTAAAAAATTAATAAAATTGCTTGATATTTTCTGCTCTATCATGAAAAGACTTAAACAGCGACAAAAATCAAGCTGTTTTTCATTGATTTTTAATCTCTGGAAATTTTACTCTATCCGTTTTAATAGTAATAGTTGCTAAAAACTCAAATTCTGAAGAATAATAAAATATATTTCATCAAAATCAATCTATAGCTTCAGGTTAGACATTTCCTCCAAAGTAAAAAAAAAAAGAAAGAAAAAATATGAAACCATTTCTATATATAATTTTTGGATTTACTTGGAAGCCTATTTTATGGGAGGACATAACATTACAGACCTAACCTTCCTATCTTGACCAAAACGCACTCAGTACCTAAGGATTAAAATTGTCTTTTCATTATTTTAGTTGGCATAAAACCTGTCAACTGCATTGGAAAACTGACTATCCGCGATCTTGGCAAAATATCCTATTTCGGTGGTTAACAATGTATTCAGATACTAAGTGAAAAAAAATCCTATTCTGAGATTTTTCATGCCAGGGTTGCTAAATTCGAAAATCAAAAAATATTTCTCAGAACCTAAAGCACGTGTTTAAATTCACTGAAACAACTAGTTAACTTTCTGGAAACATTAAAAGCTATTGACTTTGCAGGTATTTACAGCGTAATTTTTTTTTCTGGAAAATCTGGTATTGGTGAATGATAGAAAACACTTGAGAGAACTGGAAGCTGGATAAATTTTAAATGTAAATAAGTCAGCTTCAAAGGGAGAAAAAAATCAGAAGTTTCAGTCATAATCACTTGCGACATCAAATAATGTAACAGCAAAATAATATTCACTCATTCCTTTTTATCTTTTAACAACATTTTTTTGATGATTTAAATTTAGCTTAATTCATAATCTGGGCTTATTATACAAGATTATGAAGACCATATTATGAATTAGTGGAATTAATTATAATTCTCTTACTGGAAAGTTAATTCATGCACTGATCTCCTGGTATTCCTTCTTCATTGAGAAATCACTCTCAGCAAAATATAAAAGCTGTTTTATTTAGGAGAGAAGAAAACCTCTCCCTGTTTGTGTTCAGGGCCTCAAAATTCAAAAGGTAGTGTTGATTAGAATCATCACTAAAATTTTGCGATACGAGTTCTGCATCATAATGAGATAATAAAATATTTCAGGCTCTCAAGTGCCATAGAATGAGAAGGAAGAGAAAAATACAATAGAAAACATTTCAAACTCATAAAATTTATGTTTTCATTCAGATCTCTTAATTTTTGTTACTTTCTGAAATCTTGCCATTCATTCTTTGATAACAAATGGTATTCTAATTCTAGACCTTAGTTACAAAATGTTTTACCATGAGTAAGGAAAATAAAAATTTATTTAGGCTTATATACCATACTACTATTATTATAATTTAAGATGACATGTGGAAGTTCTAATTAATGTTAGGAATTAAAAATTGAACATCGAAGTAATTTCATGCATTTTATTTTACTTTGGAGGGAATGCATAACCGGAAGTTACAAATAAAATCTTAACGATTGCTTCTATTAAAAACACATAAAGAAAAACTTTAAACATCAATGAAAAACAGTCGATTTGCATAATTTTTTACGACTTTCGAGCTTCATGCAGGGTTGAACCATTTTAATCATTTTCTTCGTTTTATTTTTCTATATTTGACAATTTTTTGTGGTATAACAGCATGAAAAAACTTCGATTTTTCTTTTCTTACTGTATTTATTTAAGCCCTAAAAAGAATGAATTTACAAATACATTTTTTCTAATTAAATAAAACTGAGACTGAGGCAAGAAAACCAGCTTTACAAAGATTGGATGAATTGGATAATAAAAACTGCTAAGAATGGAACTTTCCAGATAAATAATAAAATAAATTTAAGCAGTTTTAAAAGATATATTACCACATATGCATTATTACAAGCATATACTATGAAATCAAAGCAATGTTGAAAATTTGGAATAAATATCTAAATAATATTTTAATAGCAACTTTAACAATGGAAAAAGATGTGATTAAATGATTTATTGGAATAATGAAATCAATTTGATATTCTGTGAAGCAATTTAAAATATTACTGCTAATCAATTTACATTTTTTTCAAATTTAAAAAAAACTTAAAATTGAAATTAATAAAAATTAATCTTAATTGAAAAGATATTTAGAATTTTCACATGGTATAAATGACTATTTCGTGCAGTAATATTTTCTGGGTTCAGTTATTGCGCAAAAAAGGAGAAATTCTGTTTAATCTTTAATTAATTAAAACTGTAATTAAATTTTCGTGAATTTTTTACCGATTGAGAATTTCCAACCTTCAAATTATATTTCGACCAAATTTGGAATCCCTAGCTCCAGCAATCAAGTGCAATAAAGTGGTATATAAATACACACACATTTGCTTCTATAATATTAGCAATTAAATAGGGAAAAAGATTCAGATTTCTTAAAAACAATACATTGATTAAAACCCATTTTCAGAACATGGTTATCATGTCGCCTTGATATCAATTCATATTAGGCTGTCTCTTCATAACATAGGTCCTTATTCTGAATGTGAATTTCTTGTTCATTTAGAAACTTTTATTTAAAAGAAAGATTTATTATATTTTCTGACACCAATAATTTAACAAAAAATGGTTGTTTCAAGGGATGAAAAATTTTATTTATATTTAAACTCTATTTTGAGTTTAAATATTGATTCCTTTTTCTTGCAAGCAGTTGGTAATGGTCTGATTCTTTTGTGTATAAAGTAGAAACCTGCAAAATAACGTAAATATGCCTTCAGATCATGTAATCAAAGCATTTATATCAAACCGCTGCCCTCGAATATTGACAAGTACTGATTCTTAGATATATTTATATGAAAAAGTATGCATCTTCTGCGTAATTTAAATCTTATGCATGGATCTAATTGAGGTGTCTACAATTTTGATTAAACATAGAACCACTGAGTCATCAAAAAGGCCTCATTCTATGATGCAAGAGATTAATAACATGAGCAGGTCGTTAACAAGACTTCTAAATTAAAGGATATTTATTGAACAAATCTGATGATCCCCCCAAACTTTATCTCTTGAGCATATTATACAAGTTGCCGTAAATTTCATTTATAGAAATTGAGACCAAATGTCTTCAATTATATTTTTATACAAATATTCTTAATTAAAGTCTTGAAACTATTGCCATCCTAACTGTTAAGAAATTTATTTATTTAAACTAGAAGAAATTTAATGAATTTGAACTGATTTTTTTCGATGATAAACCAATGGTAATTCCATCATATTAATAAAGCATTTATTTAGTTTTGCCAAACAGCTTTAATTTAGTTATGCAACCTATTTCATTTTCCGTACGTATTAAATTTCTACAAACAATGAAAAACCTTTTGCATTTTAAACTATTTTAAATTGGTTCCTTACCTTTCTAAAATATCCTCAAATCTTGAATAGAAACTGTCAATACAAGGAAGTATCTGTACTTAATTCAAAGAAGTGTTCTTTCACTTCTAAATGCACTTAAGCATTTTTTTCCTACTCTTAAAAGTTCCCACATTAAATACATCAACAGGATGATATTCTGCTGGGAAAAATTTATTTTAATAAAATAATGCTTTAATAACTTTAAAGCACTCAAAACACCATTAATTTAAAAATTTATTAATTGTTCACAGAATCGCGCCTCGATATTGTGTCAGCATTTCCAGTAATAAGAAAGAATTTGTGATTTCATCTGTAAACGAACACTTTTGATCCTTTCGACATATAGAAAAGTAAAATAGGTAATCAGCAATAATTGATAATTTTTTAAATAGTTTAATTCCACTGATTTACTTCCGTTCTAATCAAAAAGGTTTTTGAAATAAATTTCCTCTTATAAATATTGCCGCATTGAAGAAAGACAGTCGAATCTCCATGGCAGAATGGTCATGGCACTGGTCTCATGATCGAGAGACCGGGTTCGAATCCCTCTAGAGACAATGCGATTAATAATATATGTAAATACTTAATTCTTTGATTTTATGTTTTCCTTTATTTCATGTTCCAGAAGATACTTGACATTTCTTTAGTTTACCAGACAAGTATTCTGGACTTTTCTTACTGTCTCCAGAAGAATATTCTGGAACTTTCTCTGCTTGAATAAGAAGAGAAAGTGTCTCATTTGATGAAAGGAGTCACCGAAGATATTTACCAGGCAATAATGATGAAAGAAATAACCACTACCGAAGACTTTATTAAATGGTGTAGAAAGATCGAGGAGATGCAGCAAAAGAGGATCCGGGGTAGGAAATTTGAAAGGCTCCCAAATGTGGTACCAATGGCTGCAATTGACCAGCAACTGGATCTAGTACATAGAGCTGATATAAATGGAGGAAGCTAGTCGCTTGTTTCTAGTCTAAAAAAGTGTACGCAACATGAGCCAAGTCACGTGTGAGAAATCTGGCCTTTTTTGGCTCCATATCGCAAATCTTGGCATACTCAAAAACTGCCGCGCAACGTTTTGTTTCGCGGCATTAGGTCCGGTCGGTTCTCATTTCCGGTTAAAATTTCCTAAATAATTATATATATATATATATATATATATATATATATATATATATATAGGATGGAAGCCTAGCTACCATCTGAGTTCCAAGGCGAATGAAATAGTCAAGTTGTGCATTTCATAATTTAATGGAAGACAAACAAACATAAAGACGGCACGACATAAAAATAAAAAGGAAAGAAGTAAAAAGTTAAAAGGGCGGTTGCTGTTCAATTACATCAAGTTGGTTAACATCGCAGACATCTAGTTACGTCGCACACAAACACCAAGTCCAATGTTTTTCTTTCGCTCGCTCAAGCTCATGTCCGTGTGACGTCAGCTGGAGGATAGAAGATAGATGCAGTGCCACCTGGTGGTCCACGGAACAAAGATACCACAGCGGCCATTCTGACTGCAAGAGCTGACCTCAGCGAGCCTGTTGGATTCCAGCATTACCAAGTAAACACTCGAACAAAACGAGACAGAAAAAGTATATGAACAATTAAAGTTAGAAAAATACAGATTTCTTTGTTTAGATGCAGTGGACTCTAGTCCGTTTTAAGTTATTCTGCCCCACATTTTCATGTGGTCTGCTGCAGTAGATGTGATGTTTGGTCATTCGTTTTGTCCAACCTTTCTGACATCATAGCGGTCGTTCAACTTGACTTTCACCACTTCGTAAAGACCGAAGAATTTTAGTCGCAACTTGAGACCAGTCCCAAATTGAGTTCGTTGAATTGCAACAAAGTCGCCAACCTTGTACTGATGTTCTTCCTTTCTCTTTTTATTGTAGTTTCGACGATTTTCTTCCTGGACCTTTAGAATGTTTCTTTTAGCTTCCTCGCGAATATTTTCTCGATCTTCTATAAAGGATTCCATGCTTTCCTTTTTCAGCAATTCAAGGATGTGTAGGTCGTCATTGGTTTTCATCTTCATGCCAGTTAGGAGCTCAAAAGGTGTTCGTTGGGTACTTCTTGAATCTGTTGAGTTCAACGTCCGCTGGACAGCAGGAACAAATTTATACCATTTGGTGGGATCGTCCAACGATAGTTTTGCTAAAATTGGAATTATGGTTCCATGGATTTTTTCGACTTGCCCATTACCTCTGGGAATTCCGGTTGTGATGCTGAGATGTTCAATACTTTCATTCTCAAAATATTCTTGAAATTGTTTGGATGTAAATGCACTGCCTTTATCGGTTATGAACCGATGTGGATTTCCAAATGTAACTTCTTGTTGTTTAAGTTTGTCGATGGCATCATGAGCAGATGTAGATTTTACGGGATATATCCAAGTGAATTTGGTAAATGTGTCGATTACAGTGAAGATATGGTTGTAATTTTTATTGGTAGATGTTAAAGGACCTAAAAAGTCAATATGGTACGTGCTGAAGGGGACTTCTTCCTTTGGAATAGGATATAAAAATCCTTCGCCTTCCCCTCGCTTTTTATTTACAAGAATACACTCAATACAATTTGATATGACATTTTCTACACATTTTCTAATATTAGGAAAATAGAAAGTTTGCTTTACGACGTCTTCAGTTTTATTGATACCGAAATGACCTTTAGAATGAATATTTTTAACAACTTCGGTCTGCATTAGTTGAGGAACTACCAAGAGATCAGAATCATTTACGATTTTTTAAAGCACATTATTCCTAAGAATAAAGTCATTAATTTGCTTATTTTTCAAAAGCTGTTTTATGGAACTTATATATTCATCATTTTGTTGACAATTGACAATTTTGGATGTTATTTCATCGTGTGTTACAAGCATAATAGGGTATCGACTTAAACAATCCACATGTTTCATTTGTTTGCCTGGACGATGTACAATTTCATAGTTAAAGTCTTCTAAAAATAAAGCCCATCTAGCAATTTTTGGTGTCAAATGTGTTTTACTCATAGTTTTTTGAAATGCCAAACAATCCGCTGCGATTCGAAATTTACTACCAACTAAATAGTTTCGGAATTTCTTTAAAGCTTCAATAATTGCTAAAACTTCAAGTTCGTAACTTGAAAATTTCTCTTCTTGGGGGGAAGTTTTCTTACTCATGTAATGAATTGGGTGAAACTTATTATCATCAGACTGTTGAAAGAGAATAGCGCCATAACCGAATTTGCTAGCATCAGTATGCAATTCAAGTTTCGGACCCTGCTTGAAAATGTGTAATACAGGTTTTTCAGAAAGCTTTTGCTTTAGAGTTTGGAATGCTGAAATTTGTTCGGGTCCAAAGTAGAACACTGTGTTGTCACGTAGTAAGTCACTCAATGGCTTAGCTATTAATGCATAATTTTGAATAAATTTTCGGAAATAACCAGTGAGGCCAAGAAAGCCTTGAACCTGTTTAACGCTTTTAGGTTCTGGAAAATTCTGGATGGCAGCAGTTTTATCTAAAGGAGGACTAATTTCACCGTTTTCAATAATGTAACCCAGAAATTCGATTTTAGACTTCAGAAATTGGCATTTCTTCAAATTAAGTTTTAATCCGTATTCGGATGCAGTTTGTAATACCCTAGATAAACGCTTTATACCATCAAGCTCACCAACACTGGGTATAATAATGTCATCCATGTAGATAACGACAACGCCTTCTTTAAGAAGATCATGATACACATGGTTAATGAATCTTTGGAAAATACTCGGGCTATTACAAAGACCAAATGGAACTTTGTTAAATTCGTATTGTCCATCATGCGTGACAAATGAAGTGAACTTTTTACTATCTTCTTCCATCTTCACGTGGAAGAATCCATTTTTCAAATCAATTGTTGAAAAAAAATTTCCTGAGTGCAATTGGTCTAGAATTTCTTCTATTAGGGGTACCGGATATCTATCTTGAACCGTTTTAGCATTTAATTTACGGTAATCTATGCAAAGTCGTAAGTTGCCGTCTTTTTCCTTACATAAGACTAATGGAGAACAATAATCGGAACAACTATCTCTAATTATACCCTGATTCAACCAATCAGTTATTTGCTCATTTACTTTCTGTTTTTCAGGAAAAGAGAGTCGCCTGGGTCTTTGACAAATAGGAATTTGATCTTGTAATACAATACTCATTTTCAACTTAGTATCCTTAGTTTTAATAGGTTTATAATTAGTAATCAATGATGACAATTCATTTCGAATATTTGGATCATTAACATACGATAAATCAAAAGGACATTCATCAATCACATTTGCAACATGAAACAAAAAATGCTCATCACCATTGCTGCAGAAACGAATTCCGTCTTTAACAAATGTAAATAGAGTTTGTTGCAAAACGTCAGTTCCAATAATCATATCAAGTGGAAATGTGCCATCACTAAGAACATGAATTTTTGCAGGTAATGTTTGATTTTGAATAGTAATAGAATCCTGAAAGAAACCAATACTTTGAACTGTATTTTGGCCAACTCCAGAAAAAGTTATATGAGAAGGATGTAATGGTGGGGAACCAATTTTTAGATATGTATTTTCATTAATAATAGTGGCTTGCGACCCATTGTCACAAAGTGCAGTTAATTGAATTCCTTTAAGTATAATTTCAAAATGCATGGGGTTTTGTGAAAAGGTTTGAGCAGAAATTTGGTGTACAGTTCTGGTAGGTGTAGCAAGTTTAGCGTCAGATTTGGATTCAGCGTTTCGTGAATTTTGAGGGCAATTAGTATGAACATGGCCAAAATGTTTGCAGCCGTAACATTGCTTACCAAGTGTCTTATTCATGCAGTGGGTACTCTTATGTCCTTTTAAACCACAGGAGTAACATACTGGTTGTGGGTTTGGAGCACGCTTACGGTCAAATTTTGTATTATGAGTGGGATCAAATTTTTTGTCATTACTTTTCCGAAAAGTTCCTGAATCATTAAATAGCTTTTCATATATTTTCAATTTTTCTTTAAATTCAGGAATTGATTTACAGCCGTACAAAATAATTTTATTGTTTGATGAATCGGGAATTCCGTTTATGACATACTCGATAGAAGAGGAATCATCAAGAGAACCCTTGTGGGCAAGATCTCGCATGGCCAAGAAATATTCTTGTAATGTTTCCAATGGTTTCATACGTCGAGATTCCATCAATTTATGTAATTGGATGCCATTTACCCTATCCGAAAACTCTGATAATAAATGTTGCTTCATTTGTTCCCAATTTGTAATTCCACGAATAGATCTCATTAAAGTTAACGCGGGACCTGTCAAACATTTCTTAACGAAAATAATTTGGTGAATTTGATTCCTTATTTCATATAAATTAAATATATCTTCAACATCAGAAAGGAAAGTTTCAATGCTGTAATTATCTCGTGACGAAAAGGATTTTACTAAATCAACAATATCTTTGAGACTAAATGCCTGGAAAGAATTACAACCAGAGCGTTGCGTATCAAATGAAGGCAATGAATTTTGGGCTGACTCATCAAGATTAATGTGCGGCATCTGGCGTTCATTTTTCAGATCGGGAGGATTTAATTTATTGCTTGCGGTTAGCTGCGAGTTTTCGATTTCCGTTTTTGATTCTTCAAGGTCACCCGTTTCACTCAAATCAGATAGCTTTGCTTGCAACAACGGAAGATCGCTTAGGTTCGTTAGAATAATATCACTACACATTTCTAAATCAGTATGAAATTCTAAATGCAAGAGATTACAGATAGAAATTGAATCTTTAAGCGAAAATTCTTTCAGAACTTTCTGTTTCGCCTCTTCCAATTGAAAGTTAGGTGGGAATCCAGAAAATTTGCATAATCTAGAACGGTTTCGTCTGTCGCCGTCTGAGCCAAATATTAACTTATGCAAAAGTTGGATTTGGTTCTTACTACCAGTTTTTAGAGATTTAGAAATTTTCGGGCAATCATTTAAAGTAACCATTATTCTCTACTTCAAGCAACTATCACACAAAGATTCAAAAAGTAATATCAATGTCTATAATACGTAGGCATTCAAGATTAAGATATTAAATCAAGCTTTAAAATATGCATTCAAATATAGAAAATAAAATTCCACATCAAAATTTCAAATAGTAACAATATAATAAAATATTTCTCAAAATATGTAATCTTCATAACAGTTTTTGTTCAAGAAAACAAAATTACGAATTCAAATATCAATAGCATCAAATGATTAATTCTTCAAAGTATATATCAAATCTTTCTTTAAAATAAATCACTGTTCAAGAAAATAGAAGATGTAAATTCAACATCAAGGTATTAATTCAAAATCTTCAAATTTCTAATCTTAAAAGTATCAAAATTGTAATTTCGAAAGCCTCAAGGTATTCTTCGAAATAGTAAATATTCTTGCAAGAAAACGGAAGATTTAAGTTCAACATCCTAGTAGCATCAAATAAGCAAATTTATCTTCAAATAACTTTTGATTCATCAAAAGCATGCATCAAAATTAAGAATTCTTCATCAACTATATAACTCTTAAAAAATTTCGAAAATAACTCCTCAATTTTCTTGCAGTTAAATCTTCATCAATTTTAATATTCCATCAACCATCTACATTTTCTTGAACAAGCATCTATGTGTTCTTCAAATAATAGGGAGAATCATCAAAATGTACTTGCAGATTGCCGTTCGAAGTTACCAGTTTCGGTTTTGGAAACCGTAAACACTTCCTTAACTTCCACCTTAATCCATTTGGTTTTAAAACAAAGTCCTAGCACAATATCACTAAATTTGTAGCTCAATACTGGTTGCCCATCAAAAGATAACATGAAAGCTGGGTATAGGGGTGTTGTAGTTTTAAGGTAGCCAAGTTCGATCGGTCGAGCCCCCATGTAGGATGGAAGCCTAGCTACCATCCGAGTTCCAAGGCGAATGAAATAGTCAAGTTGTGCCTTTCATAATTTAATGGAAGACAAACAAACATAAAGACGGCACGACATAAAATTAAAAAGGAAAGAAGTAAAAAGTTAAAAGGGCGGTTGCTGCCCATTTACATCAAGTTGGTTAACATCGCAGACATCTAGTTACGTCGCACACAAACACCAAGTCCTATGTTTTTCTTTCGCTCGCTCAAGCTCATGTCCGTGTGACGTCAGCTGGTGGATAGATGCAGTGCCACCTGGTGGTCCACGGAAAAAGGATACCACATATATTATATATATATATATATATATATATATATATATATTCATTCTTTGAAAACTAAGCAAACTGGTTTCGAAAATAATGTTTTCTTTTTTACATCAGTAGCCGAGTTTATTGATTTAAATTGTGTTTACTTTTTTGTGCATTAATTAAAAGTGAGTATTTTTCTTCTTTAAGTAAACATTTTATTTCTTTTCTTTACCCCCAAAACATCTCTTAATTTTACATTACATGATTAAATACTTTTATCATTATCTTATGCAGATAAAAAAAACTTTTTATAATAAAAGCAGATTATAAAAGTGACCCAGGTCTTTTTTTTCTTCTTGAATATTCTGAATAATATTTCTTTTTGCATAAAAAATGAAAAAGATATCAATTAAAACTGTTTAATTATTTTGAAATAATTTAGAAAGAAAAAAAAACGCTAACTCAGAATCGAACCCAGGTTTCCTAAATGCTACGCCAGTGTCCTAACCATTACACTACTCGAGCGCTCGTTCGAATAATCCATTATTAGTATATAAGCTCATTTGAAAGTTTTAATATTTTCATTAATAAACATTCTAAATGTATACTATCATTATACAAAATCTCATTCCGAACTCAATTTTAAACCTCGTGCCTTCTCCTTGTTAATATCAGTTTTAAATATTTCGCTTCTGGTTTATAGTGTTGGCGGTAACTTTGCTTCTAACTACCGTAGAAACAAAACTTAAATCATTTTTGGAATCTTAAATGTGTTGATTTGATACAAAATAATAAGGAAATTCGAAATTTTACGAAAACGGTGATTTTAGGGTATGTGCATATCGCAAGTTATTAATAAAGTTAACATTCAGACAAAAATTTTATCTGTAAAGATAGCATTTCTTTCTTTAATAGTTTATCTTTAGAATATCCAATAATTTCTTATTAGATCTTAATTAAAATTTATAAAATCGTGCAATTACTGCTAGCACATTTATGAAATTTTAGTATATAACATTTTCAATAAAACGGTTTAGT